>JABASH010005325.1:0-12293 GCA_019776445.1 Tomocerus maximus | reverse complement strand
ATCGAAAATGTTCTACAGTAAATTACAAGGCAATGCGTTTGCCATTCCAAATATGTACGACATGACCAAATCGTATCAGAACTTTTGGAGATTTTGAAACAAATGCAGAAAATGGTAGTATTTTGATAGTCATCTGAGATTTCCAAAACGTATGCACCAAAGCCGTAAGGGACGTTATATTTCTAAATTAAAAATATAGCTTTTATTAAAAAATGAATTTATTTTTATAATCTGAAAAAAAGAGGTTGTTTACATTCGAAATGAAGCAAATTTTGGCCTTAGATTTGTAAGTTTACTTTCCACTAGTTGATATTTCAAATCAGAAGGGCGGTCAATTCCAGGATATGGCACATCACCGAATGAAAATATTTCCCACAAAGTTATACCGTAAGCCCACACATCACTTTCTAAGGAGAAAGTAAAACTCTCCAGACTTTCAATGGCCAACCAGCGCCACGGCAAAGATTCATCACCTCCTTTCTTCACATATTCGCTTGAACTGTACATTTTTCGACTTAAACCAAAGTCAGTAATTTTGGCTACAAAGTCGACCGTCAGGAGAACGTTTCTTGTAGCCAAATCTGAATGGACGACCTAAAACAATAAATAACATACTAATAAATTCATAGACGAAGGAAGGAAGTGGAATCCAACGTTCCGTCCAACCTGTTCACACAGAACACAAAATCTTACATTTTTAGTGCCAAGATAATCCATTGCATTTGCTATTTCTGCCGACCACTTTAAAAGTGTCCTTATAGAGTGATTAGGGGAGTAGGTAATCTCACTTGCACAAACATACCCTCTAAAATGAAAGTGAATTACCGCAAAACCCGCTTCAATTTACCCCCTTCGTATTAGTTCACCCCCGGGGTGAACTATTGCTTTTTCAGGCACTTGAAGTTGAAAATACAATTTACAAGTTATTTGAACACTTAATACTTCACCCCCTTGGGATGAACCGTTAATTTTTCGCATAACGAAATATGGGTGGAGCAATATTTCACCCTGGTGAATTGAATCGGGTTTTACTGTGAAAAAACTGATACCCTAATATGGATAGTGAATAGGAAAAAAATACCGAGGAATATTATGTTTACTTCTAGCGTCTAGATTTAAATGAGGACATGCTAGAAATCGACCTTTATTGGATTTCAGATACGAATGCAAAGAACCAAGTCCACATAGTTCAATTGCAACGTAGAGAGTTCCTAAATGTATATAAATTAGAATTATCAAATTACAGTCAAAATTAATTTTAATAAATAGCATAATGATCATTAACTACCTTATGTATATAAAATTTAAATATGTATTCAATAATTATTGTAATTCAACGTACCTTTTTCTAGGTCTTGAGTGTAAGCTCCAAGAAGTTGAATAATATTTTCATGTTCCCCGATGTACATTAAAATTTTCAATTCGGAAGTCAAACTCTTTAATTGTGTGAGATCGTTGTCGGTATTTATTGTTTTGAATGCCACATCATTTTCAAGATTTGAAAGTCGACCTTGAAATACAGCTCCAAATTCTCCAGTTCCAAGTATTTTAGAATTATCTGTATGACCAATTCAATTATTTAATTATTTTGCCTGTATTTCATATTTTATTATGTTGATATACAGATAATATATTTTATTACTTACCAATGCAAAACGAATGTTTTTTCAATTCATATTTTTCATCATATGGTAAGTTCACTGGATTTATAGATTCCGAATCGATAATATCGGAAGATGATTTTCTCTTACAACCTTTTAGCATTTCCACAATTTTGCTCATTTCCTCACGTCTAACTCTCTGCACAAGAAAATAAATTCCAAGTTGTAAAAAAGGAAAGTTAAAAAATAAAGCATTTCTGCATTTCAGCCACGATGTAATAATTTGGTGATGATCGATGAGTATACCTGAATTTTTATTCTGTAAGAAATAAAAAGTGACGCTGAAATTATTATAACTGAGAGCACTGCCACAATTGGGACAGTGATAAGTAATACTTTTCCTGTAACACAAATAATTTAATTATTAACCATACTAGATACTACAATTCGAATAAATTGTTGAAAGCAAATAAGTATTCCACTTCTGATACCGTCGTCCTCATTTAGCTTTGTTTGGACTGTAATTATGCGGTCACCACTGTCCATCATGTTACTCGCCACACAAGTGTATTCTCCCGCATCAATTTCACTGTAGGTGGGAAAAAGGAGGAAGTTTTCTACAAAATCTAAAAAAAGTAATGCCAAAATGTTAACAATAAAAAATACATACATACATACATACAACAAAAAGTAAATGTAAAAAGTTAATTTATCGTAGAAGATAATATCTTTTAAATAAAGATTTTGCTGACACTCCCCAGATGATCGCTTTGTAACATCTTCCTTCGTATTCGTAAGCAATTCGCCATTTCTAAACCATTGAATTTTTGGCTGTGGAAATCCCTCCACCTGACATTTGGGTCCTTGGTTTTCATCGCCGATTCTGATCTCTCTCACAGTGCCATGATTTGTCAGTATTATGGGAGCAATTGCATCTATACAAACCATAAAATATTTTTCATGGCTTTCTTACTGGGAATCCATTCTCAAACTATTACTATGCACAATTGTAGAATGAAGTTTTTGATGTACGAGCTTTCTGAAGGAAACTGGTCTCATATAAACTATACAATCATTTAATATTTATTTTTCTCTGAATTTACAACGTACCTTTACAACGGGTCACAAGAGTCACATTTTGCCATTTAGTGTGACTATTTTCATCTCTGATGCTCAAAACTGGGGCTGAGCATTTGATTCCAGCAATATTTGTGTCATTAATAAATATTTTAATTTTACTGCTAGGATTAAATAAATCATGCGTTTTTCCATTAATAACATCATCATTAATAAGGTTTTCTGGAAAATGAACAATTTAATAAAAAATTAAAAATGCACTGGCATTATCATTTCATGAATATTTTAATTTCATTTTACCATGTGGTACAATTTGGGAACTGCCGTCTGAATATACGTAAAACCACTGAAGACCGCCTTCAAAATAAAAGGAGTGTGCTTCGCAATGTAGGGAGTAGTACGAGGGTACTGGCCAAAGTGATTCAGTTTCTTCGCTCGTTATTTTTAAGACAGCTTCCAATGGAGGAACGACATCTCCCAAATCTAGTAAATGACAATGAAAAATGAAATGATTGAATCATAATTATCCAATGGCATGACAATTTGAATTTCTTCTGACACTGAATATGTTTATGATTACAGTATATCAAATTGGTCGAGTACTGAAATTTTACTGGCATTACTTACAAAGTTTATCATCAAAGCCACGGAAATATAAATCTTGAAAAGTACGATCATAGGGATGTGCAGTGCAAAAGACCAACCCCTTGGAGAACGGTTTTATAGATTTGCAAGGAGCGGCCAACCCCGAACTTGTTTCATTTAAATATTCGTCATTCATTTCGCAAGTTGTTCCTACTCCAAATCCCTCTCTGCAATTTTTCTCAGGTGTGCCATAATTAGTATCCTGAAATTTCAATTGTGATGACCATTCTTGTAAGGATATCACTTTTTTTTTAATTATTTTTAAGCTAAGTCCTAAGTTATATTATGTAAATCTTACATAAAGACATTTCGCCAGAGCTCGACACATAAATATGTTTTCGCACTCTACATGACGCATTTCCAAATGAAATATGGTGTCTTGTTGATCTGTGAAACATTTTAAAGTCTGATGTGCATTGTCTTGTGTTAACTCGAGAAACGGCAATGATGGAGAATTTCCAATTAAAGTGTACCAGGTGTGAAGTTTTTTGTTGGATTCTTTATCCGAACAATAAAATGTCCAATGGCCCGTTATGTTGGGCGGTGTAATACATTTCGCAATAAACGTTTTCACCGGCTTATCTCTTTCCAAATACGTCACATTTAAATGTTGGGTGTCACTGAAAAGTTTCAAAAATATGTCATAATAAAAAAATAAAAAAGTGTCTCCTTACAGCACGCTTGTAAAATTAAATACTCACTTATTTGAGTTTTGCATTACGATTGTCACTTTGTAGATTGTACTGCTGCATTCTAAATCAAATCTTGTGAGACTATTTCTTTCCAAGATAAAAGTGACTGTTGGATCAGGTTCATATGGAGTGTGCACAAAAGGTGGTCTTATCATCTCACTTTCAGTTCCTAGGTTGGAAATTTGTGAGGAAGAAGTTAATGCTACAACAATCCACAGCAAATAATTTAAAAGCTCAATTATTTTACAATAAAATCAAAATTAATAAAATGGGCGCAAAAAAATTGTTATTAAAAATGGAACTTACAGGCATAGTCTACAATTTTAAAAAATTGTTTGACAATTGACCGATAATTGCTCTCTCTATCGAAATATAAACAATTATAATTGCCTTTGTAACTTAATGACGTTGTATTTAATAAAAATCCATTTAATGGATCATGGAACAATGTAATGTTGTCCACCGGAAATCCAGAATACGGACATAATTCAGGTTCCCAAGGGTCTTCGCAAGTCAATATTATATTCTGCCAATGGGGTGACACACAAGGAATGGTCAGCATCTCTTGATTGGTATTTATTTCTGAATGATAATATAACTCCTTCGAATGGGTAATATCTCCAAGCCAAGAAACTGTGTAATCAGGATCAGAATTGACCTCGCCAGTGATTTCTAAATTACAAAAACTCCATTATCAAGAAATTCACGGGAACTTGCACCTTAACACGACGTAATAGTAATGTACGTATCATGTATTTATTAGACAATATTGGTATTTTTTCAAACTCGTGGAAAAAGTGATACTATAGTAAAACATCTTTAAGTGAAACCTCAATCGAGTTTGGAAAAATCTGTCGTTGGGCTCAATCGGTTAAGTAAAACACTGAGTTCTGTTCTAGGGACACACCCTTGTGATGCACGTCTCAGTCTCACCATATAACGTAGTGGCAGTGGCAGTAGAGCAATCGTGCTAAATTACTATTGGCACGTGTTAGAGCTTTGATAAAAGTTTGGAACATTGTATTCCTTCCTGAGTAAATATTTGTGGAAGTATTATCCAAAGATTCCTATCGTATTTAAAAAATATCAAGTTTTGCAGTCAAAGCAAAAAAACAGAATCTGTTAATTCGGAGTAGACAAACCATTTATTTTTGTTTCTTAACCTCTTCGGCATTTCTTAATTTTCTTTGAAAAACTTCGTTTTGGCCCTGACATATCTTTTTGGAATTTTTTTCATTTCAGTTTTATATGATCTATTATTTACTATTAAGCAGTGCAGTTTGGTCGGTTGAGAAAGCTTCTGGCAATGTAAGCAAAAATACTAGTAAATTTAATATAAATGTTGGTTTGGTTAAAATGAATCGTTTTTTACATTATTATAATTTTAATGTGCAGCTCTTAAATGAAATTTAAAATTCTTCAATCGAAAGCGTAATGACCCTACCCTATATAGTGTCTGCGCGGGGCCCTAGGCAGCTGCTTAGTTTGCCTATATGGTAGGGCCGCCTCTGACTGAGAAATACAAAAGTGAATATCGGTACTTACTACAACAAGAAATGAAATAAAACAATAATTCAAGCCCAAGCCTATTAAGAAATAAAGATGCGTGAAAACTTACTTGAAAAATGCCAGAGTACTTGAATTTGTTGATCAGGGTACTTCAGATTGTAGAAAATGTACTTGACAGAAGTCATTCCTATGGCGCTCAATGCATTGGAAGGTGGACTCACAGTAACCTGATAGGAATAGCTGAGGGGATCATTATAATTATTGAAGTGTCTCTGCCAAGTAAGTTTTAGACAAGGTTTGACCGGAACTCCATACTCAAATTGAATATTAGAGAAGATAGGTCTATTCGAAACACATTTGAACGAAATGTTCTCCACTGACGGAGAAGATTCAACAATTAGCGAATTTTCCGAAAAATTAATACATTGTGCAGTTCCCCCTGAGATATAAATCAAATCAATAGAACATTCTATATAGAAATTTTTGATTAAAATGGAAGAAGAAAAATTAGTTTGACACGATTTAACTTCTTTTTTAAAATCAAACAAGTTGGAAGTACAATTTACTGTACTGAATAAGGTCACTACGAAAACAAAAATTAAACGATATGCAATTTTCAGTTGCATCATAAAATAATACACTAAATGACAAATAATGCTTTGTCGACGGAAGGTGAATATCAAAAACCTGTTATTAAGCTCGTAGATGGCTGAACTGAAATTGGTGTGGGAAATATTGTCGAAATAAAGTTTTCACCTATACTTTTGTCGCCCACGTTTAAATAAACAATAATATTATTATTTGTAGAAGTTTGTTTCATTATTCTGAGGAACTCATAAAAGAAAATCAAATACGACATAATCATAATAGTTGTAAATCCTTTTCTAATAATAATGCGTATATTTCATTCAGATACTCAGAAAAGAAATGTAAATATTGATAATCCACAACGGATGTTTGTGCCTATAGGTCATTAATACTGCATACATTTATGATCAGTGATAATGAGTTCATATGGTAGTTAGGTGTTAGGTCTGAATAAAACGTATGTTTACCAGCTTATATCTAATAAAATCATATCATGTTTTATCTTTATGTACTGACTGATTATCCAAACGAATAACGGCAATCAACACATTTAATCGGATTTTTCCTGGAAGTAATACTGATGCCCATTCACAGTAAATTATTTCATAAATTGCTATTATTTGCACGTACATCTTATAATTTAAACAATTGTGGGGACCATTCCTAACAGTTTTCAGAAATTAAATGAGATAGCAGCAGATCAGCCCTTTGTCGTACATTTTTACTTATTTATTGCAGCACCCGACCTGGTGTTTATCAGATACGGAATACCTATATATTATTGTCAGGGACCGATATAATCCTAAAAGCGCGTTAAGTGAAGTACAATTATTATATACCGAATGTGGATGTAAATAACTTAAATAAAACGACGTCTACTACCCATGAATTAGCAAAACAGTTAAAACATTTATTTTTGAAAGAAATCAATTTATTTTTAATGTATCTAATTTTTGTTAAGTACCTACATAATATTTACTATAATATTTCTAAACAGGCGGCACTGGCGGCAGTACCTATATACAACAGGGAAACTTATTTAAACAAAACAAGCACAACAAAATGTATTAATTTTGTTATATATATATATGTATAATTTACGAATTACTTCACTTCAATTTGGTATTTACTATGACAAATAGAAATACTTTACATAACGGGATACATTCATGCATCCCCTCGGAGTTTTCGCAGATTTTGGGACACAATGTGGGACTCCGAAAACAAAATTTACATGTAATTTAAATACTCAAATGTAATTTAAATACTCAAAAAGTTACATGTAATTTAAATGCTCAATAGTTCACTTGGTCATTAGTTTTTCGCATTATTAGCGACATTTAAACTTCAATAATAAACTATAGTTGAACTCTTCCGTAATAGAACCCATACATCTTCACAACACTATACAACACTATAGTATATTCAATTCAAATTGGCTGTTGGTATTTAAGCTAGACTAATAGTGAAGGGTTAATGTGCAATAATACTTTATTATTTATTATATTGAAAACTAAAAAGGACTTTAATTATTTGCAAAATATCGTCGGATTAATTCCGGTTTTAAGATAATCGTTGATTGCATTTATGTGGGCTTCGCAAATTTCGAATGCAATAAAGTACTACACGTTCAACCATCATAGCTATCAGCCTAATGGGGCTTATATCCTAACGGCTAGGCTAATTAATAGGGTTGCCCCGATGCATCGGCTTGCCGATCCGGCCATTTTGGGGTTTTGCCGATGCATCGGTATCGGTCATGGTAAATACCAGAATCGGCCGATCCGTCGATCCTTTCTAAACTAAGGTAAGTTCAGTGGTAAACATGAATAAATATTGAATTAGACAGTTTAACAGTTTCCTGTTGATTTTGGTAAACGCCAAAAGTTCATAGTTCTGATTTTTGTCGAAAAAATATAGAAATTCATATTTACCACACATTTTTGGGCATATAACATTGCACCGGATCGACCGATGCATCGGCGTTGGATCGGAATCGGCCAAGTGAAAACAGCCGATGCATTGGGAACGCCGATCCGACAAAATTCCCGGATCGCGGCAACCCTACTAATTAAACTGGCTAATTCAACAACAACTATGTCTGGTTGAACCTGATCAATCGCATCGAGTTATATACTGTAAAAGCTCTTTTATGTTGTAAAGTAGTTGTTTTAGTTATTAATTAAGCAGCTTGTAAGTTGTAAATAATTTACGAATAGGAACCAGTGAACATACAATTGTTTTTTCAAACCACAAATTACTAATCCATATTATACCTATACTATATATCATATATGTATTCATATAATTTATATTAAATTATAAACTTAACGAACTTTTTTACCTGTTTTCAATGAACTACTTTTAATGTTGCCTTATATTTTTTGAACATTTTGATTTTCATCAGTCTTGTTTTGAACACAATCTTTTGATTTCGTCCCGTTAGGATAAATCTTTAGTCTTTTCAATTCAAATATATTCGGTTTATTATTGTATTTTGTGTCATTAATTAATTTTGATTTTGTAGGAACCTGAATTTTTATATCTTAGAAAATATACAAAATCGTATTTCATACCATTTATTAGATGCAATTTTTGTAGTATATTATGACGAATACCGTAATTCAATTATTCAAACATACAGCAACAGCAGCCCAGCAAAATAGACCAAAATCTCTGGTTACGGCCACGTTGGTCTATGTCCAGTGGCTCTTTCTTTGGGATCTGGCCTTCGTCATGGACTTCATTTCTGGGTTTGTTTTGGGCCACCTGAGCGTTAATTCCATCAACTGCATAGCTAATTTGTCTTCTTTGCTGGTTGAATTTCTTTTCAGTTATTTTTAAGTCCGCGAGGTGTGAGAGGTAGTTTCGAATTCTCGTTAATTCCTCTAAGCTGCCAATATATTCAGGATCGTTGGCAGTTTGGTTTGTTGAAGTGTTTCTTATTTCGTTTAAGGCTTTCAGTCCCAAAATAAGAAGAGACAAGTCCCAGGAATCAACTTTTCCACTTTTAAATTTCTTTGCTTGAATTGGATTTGCCATTTTCAAAGCTTCTGAACTGTCAAAAACTTGCGTGAAATGTTCTTCATCCATAGGAAAATTATTTACAATTTTCCATTCTTGGACAAAATTCACTCGAAGAAGACAAAGAACATCAGTGTGCAGTTGAATTTGCAGTCTTAAATAATTTCTCCAATTTGGATGTTTAAGCAGATCCTCGATCATTTTTAGCTGCTCAAATAAATAAATTTGGAACTGGTCTGCTTTTAATTTCAAAGATTATGAATTCAATTTTCCTAAAATAAAAAATACAAAAGAACATTATGACAATTCTTCGTTTAATTTTCTATTCTGCATACTAATTTTGTGTTTCGGTAACTTTCTGGCATTATAATGGTATTAAATTGGGGCTGATCGCTGATGATTGCGTATGCATTTCTCATACAAAAAATATGACAAATCGTATAAATAGCAAAAACATACACTAGTATCTACATCCATGTCACTTATGACATGAGAGTTAAATGTTTACAATTTTATTTTTATTAAGTTATTTGAAGGTCACATTCTATCATAGGCTAGGTATTAAGTCCAGAAAGTTGAAGGATGCTAAAGTTGATGATATTATTGTATATAATATTGTATCATGTCTATGCACATGCAATTTTGTATCTGTTGAGCATTGCAAAAAGTTTGGGGCATTGGGTTGTAGATAAGGGTTTAACTATCAGAGGTCAAGTCCCCCGACACTTCCATATTTATCTCGGAAGATTTAGATGTGAGCCCCAAATGTTTCATCAAATGGATACAGGGTCACTTTGCACCCCTCCCACCTCATCCCTCGGGCTGTGGGGGCAAAATGAGATTTCACCAGAATGGTAAAGGCATCAACGCCCCCAAAAACCACAAGATTCCCAATCCTCCCCCAAACCACCTAAGGGGTAATTGTGGTATTGTACGAAAAATTTCCAATGTTTTCGTGTTTCTCTTCCCTGAGTTACCTCTCTCTCCTCTGTGTTGCCTTTATCTACACCCCAATGCAATGTATTAAGTACAAACACAAGCTACTAAACAAGTAAAAATTGTAAAATTGATACAGTAAAATTAAATTATAATATAATTATCAAAGCCTAGTTTATAGTCCACGAAGTTATCAGGATAATGCCGTGATGGCATTTATAGTTCAAACAAAGTGTGAAATGAAAGTGAAAATCTTCACTCTTGGATCATTGAAATATTTCAGTAACTCGGAAAGTGAAGAACATCATTTTAGCGTCATAATAACTTCATAAACCCCAAACTACTGAAAAGTGAAAAATTTCACTTTGACTTCACGATAACTTCGTGAATCTGTATACTATACTATAAACTAGGCATAAGTATAAGTAATGAGAATATTATAGTAGGTATACCAGATAGATGTGTGTTGTGTGGTGTTGGCCGTTACTGATAGTATGTAGTTCTATTTTATTATATAATTGTCAATTCTACCTCATCAGCGTAACTTCAAAATTGTCAAAATTTTTCAGTCTTACATGATATTTTACAATCAAAATAAAACTTTCAATTTTGAGTTTGGCGCAACGAGTTCTGATCCAGACAATCTAGAGTTCGCTGTTTTCAGGTGCATTGCATTGGGGCAATGAAGGAAGAACGAGAGAAAAATCAGTGTCAGTCAGTCAGTCAGTATTCAATTAATGTACAAAACTATTTACTATAGTTCTTTAGTTCTGATGAATTTAAAAAAATGAAACTTATGGAATGTTACAGAAAATATAGATTATGGATTAAGGATGGGCGTAATTGAGAGCTTATGAGAGAGAGAACTTAAAAGCTCGGCAATACATTCCGTTTCCGTCTGGACTAATTTTATCATTTTGCGTAATTAATTCATCAACTTTTATGATATAATATGGCAAAATGTTGCATGAAAGGAAAAAACCCGTGTTTAATAATCACATTTCAAAAAACGTTTATGCATTTTGCACTATGCTTTTTATGTCGGAGAGTGTTGCAATATTCATGCATACTGACGTGTGAATAAAATGCCATTACCAGACTTTCCTGGGTATGCATTCTACAGAAATATAATTCCCACAAAACGTAAAGATAATAGAAAATATCTTTTGAGGAGACATTTCAATTCATTAATTACAGCCAGCCAACGAAACCTCATTGTCATATATTAATAATTTAATAATAAAATAATAGATGCATGGGCGAATCCAGCGTTGATTGAAGTATAAGTGAGATATGAGTCATCTTCACTATGCAAATATTATGTGTTGGTACTTACATTACTTGTTTACACGTACCTACATAAATGCACAATTACAAGCTTGCAACGAGCAAAAAGGTCTGTCACGTCACACTCACACTGAAATGAGTCACAGTCTCGTGATGACTATGCTTGGTAAGACGGATAGAATATGAAAGATTGTTAAAGGATTTGATAAATAGGAACACGATTACAGAGCAGTTCGTCCCTTGCCGTCCTAAATAATATTACATGGCAATCCTTTCTGTGTTATCTGTGTTTACATGTCTAGACTCTGATAAATAACACAACGACAGGAAACAGTGAGACAGATTAGCTCAATAACATAATGGGACAAAAACGTTGTTTAATGCTAACCTTCACATAATATCATGAGTGCACAAATAACTAGTTGTGCATGCACTCTTCGCTCTGAATGTTACTAATCTATTGCAAAGAAAGATATCTAACTACTTATTAGCTAACTCCATTTAAAAGCTGCGTAAAATAGTATTTTATTGTTTTTCTTTACAGATTGGGGTGAGTGAACTTTTTTTACAAACAAAATTCTGTTTTTACTTATAAATCCATAACTCTGGTCCTTACAAGGATATACTATAAACCGAAGTTGGTTAAAGCGTTAAGGGTAACGTAACCAGACCCAACTTATACCCGGGCTCGCACGTATAAAGAAAATGCCTCTCGCACCCTAAGGTCCGTGGAAGACTGGAAGTCCGTCATTCAACCAATAAAACTACTTTTTCATAGTTAGGGGTTTTCGGGCACGCAAAATTAGAAAATAATATCAATTTTTCTCTAAAATGAAAATTGGGAGAGGGGTATAGTGCCTACCAGGGATTTTCTCATCCTGCCAGGTCGGTCATACAAAGTAGCTGTACTGTACACCCGCAACATAATTACCCG
>JABASH010005324.1:0-12293 GCA_019776445.1 Tomocerus maximus | reverse complement strand
ATCAAAAAATCAATTTAATTAATTTTGAATCTTGAAATATACAAAAAAAGACTTTTGAATTGTATTAGAATACTCTTCTTTTAAATTTAAACTTCTACAATTCCTAAACAAACATTTTTATAATGAGGAAATTATAATGAATTCTATTCATTCTTTCATACCAATGTCCAATCTAATAGCAGTAGAGAGGTCTCAAATTATACTAGATTCAGGAGCTCTTACGAGTGGAAACTTAAGAAATGTCTTTCAAGAGACTATAGGAGAACAATCTATTTCTAATAAAGCAATAGAGCATATCTATGAAAAAAATCTACTAGAGACAATCAGAAATTTTTTTAATAAATGTTTTGCAAGCAAAAAAAGGATCAAGAAATTAAAAGAACCTTCAATGAATATTTCTTGGATTGCAAATCCTGCCTATAGAGCGGTAGAGAATACTTGCGAAGAGATAGAAAATTATCAAGAAATAGAGCATATCTATGAAGAGATAGAAAATTATCAAGAAATAGAGCATATCTATGAAGAGATAGAAAATATAAGAGAATCTTCGGAAGATTCTGCCTATGAAATACCTCGCCAAGTTGAGCCTGCTATTTATCTAGAAGTACTTTCCTAAAAAATAGAAGAATAAAGTTAATTTTTCCTATAAGTCTTGACGGCAAACAGAGAAGATTATTACTCTTGAAGTAAAATTCTTTTTCAAGGAAAATTTTTATGGCTAAATGCCTTTTTATTTTTATGATGATGCTTTTTTTATGTTCTTCGTGTGGGTCAAAAAAAAGTATTGTTGTAATAGACGATTTTGAAAGCTTAAGTGGCAAGCATACCCCTGCTTGGAAGTACATTAAAACCAAAGAAGATTTTGAATATTTACATCTTTTTTCTCATATATATGAGCAGCGTAGACCTTTATTAAAAGATCCTGGTATTTCTTATCGTATTCCTAAGACTATTCATTTTATTTGGCTCGGTCCAAAGCCATTTCCATTAGCTTCGGTAGAAAATGTGCGTATGTGGATGGCAAAACATCCAGATTGGGAGGTAAATTTTTGGACAGATCGCAATAGACCATCCCCTTGCCCTGGAATGAAACAGCGTTTAATAAATAGCCTCTCTTTTACACAACTTCGTGACTATTTTGTCATTTCTGATAACTATGGAGAGCAATCTGATCTATTGCGATATGAGATTTTATTTCAAGAAGGGGGAGTTTACGTAGATCACGACGTGAAATGTTTTAAAGAATTTGACTTGTTAAATCGAGCTTATGATTTTTATTGCGGTATTGATATGCCGTATACAAGCAGTCTGCCTTCTTGTATTTGTACTACGAATAGTTTAATAGGAGCAAAACCAAATCACCCTATCTTAAAGCAGTGTATGGATTTATTGTCTAACAGTTGGGATACAATTCAAGAGGAATATCAAGGAAGCGATCGAGATGCTACTTTGAATCGTGTTTTGCATCGCACATTTTGGTTGTTTGGAGAGGCTGTAAAGAATAAAAATAATCAAGGAGAAAATCAAGATATTGTTTTTCCAGCTTATTATTTTGATGCACCAAAAGATGAGTTAGCGATCTTTGCTCGACATCAATATGCAGGAAGTTGGCATGAAACAGAATCTATATTTGAAAAAATGGTTCGTAAAAGGCTAGTTGTCATTTGCAAAAAGTTGAATCAAATGTACCTTTGTTTTGCAGCTTTAGGAGCATTAAACATTATAGGATTTATAGGACTTTTTCTCTTTATGCGCAGATCGTTAAGAACATGATTAATGATGAAAAGTTGCTAGAATACCATTTTCATGGTTTTATCCCTGGACCTCAAGAGGGAGCTTCTATTTTTCTTAAGAGAGCTGAATTAGCTAAGCGCCAGAAAAATTCTCATCAAGCATTAATTTTTGTGCAATCTTTATTTGATGTTTATCCAAGTTGGGTAAGAATTGAACTAACCGATCAGCTGCAGTTTTGGGAAGCTGCTGCTACTTATATAGAAGAGAACCAGGATATTTTTACTCCTGTTGTGCAAATAAAAAAAAAAGGTATTCCTTTTTGGTATACTCAGGAAGAGATTCTAGCGCATGAACTTGTTCATGCTACGCGAATTGCTTTTAAGGAGAACTTTTTTGAAGAGGTATTAGCATATAGAACCTCGAGTAACTGGGTTAGGCGTTATTTTGGCCCTATTTTTTTTCATCCAAAAGAAGTTGTTCTATTTCTATTTTTATTAGTGGGCATTTGGTGTTGTCAATTAGGGTGTTTATTTTTTTTCGATGATTTACCCGAGCCAACTTTATGGACTCCTTGTGTTTTAACAGGGATATTGATAATAAGAGTTGTTATGATACAAACCATTTTCTCTTTATGTCTTAAAAAAATTCGTAGACTTTTAAAGCAGCCCGATAAAGCACTTAGTTTTGCTTTAAGACTTAGCGATAGAGAGATCATCGCTTTTGCTTTTAAATCTCTTAATAAAATGCGAAAATATATAGAGAGAATACAGAAAAAAAGCTTGCGTTGGCATATGTTAGCTCTAACATACCCGATTGATTAATCAGCCGGGAGTAATTTTGCATATTTTGCAACCAAAGAGCG
Organism: Tomocerus maximus; assembly: GCA_019776445.1. Lineage (NCBI taxonomy): Eukaryota > Metazoa > Arthropoda > Collembola > Entomobryomorpha > Tomoceridae > Tomocerus > Tomocerus maximus. Next base: position 9,697 of record JABASH010005324.1, on the reverse strand, counting down.
TAGCGTTTTAGATTGAGGAAAGAATACATCGTATGTCATACCAAGGGATGTATTGTATTGCTTTTGGATGATTCCTAAACCAAAGTTCTTGTGAAATACTCTATCTCCTTCCTGAAAATAGTCCTTTTCTATTGGTTGATGGGTGTAAGTTTCTATGGGTTTTTTGGAAGGTATTTGAATAAATACTGAAGGGATCTCACTCAAGAAGCGGCTAGGTCTCATTATTTTAGCCATTCCCCAAAGATGACGTTGACGCGCTGCTGTCAGAAATAAAAGATCTTTAGCACGTGTCATTCCTACATAGCATAGCCTACGTTCTTCTTCTAAAGCTTCAGAGTGACCAATAGCATTAATGTGAGGGAGTAATTCTTCTTCTAGCCCCACCATAAATACACAAGAGAATTCAAGGCCTTTACCATTATGCAAGGTCATAAGGCGAATGTGATCGCTCTCTTCTGGTTTTTCTGGAGTAGATTTAAGAGTTAACTCTTCTAAGAACTGAGCTAAAGAAGCTTCTTTGTTTTCTTCTTCCCACTCTGTTGCTTTGGTAATTAATTCTTCTATATTTCCTCTTCGATCTTGGTAGCTATCTGGATCTTCGCGCAGGTAATCAAGATAGTGGGATTGATGAATAATTTGCTCAATAAACGAGGAGAGTTTTATCTTTTGTTGAGCACTTTTTTGTAATGAGAAAATAAGATCGGTATATTCCTTTAATCCTTGTAATTGTTTGTTAGAGAGTTTACATGGGATTTGACTATTAAGAATCCCTTGAATACATGTTAAAATATCCATTTTATATTTTTCTATCACTTCACGTAATTTTTGAAGAGTTGTATCTCCTAGCCCTCGTTTTGGTAGATTAATTGTACGTGAAAAAGCGATAAAATCTGTGCTAGCCAAAGTCATACGCAACCAAGCTAATAGATCTTTGATTTCTTTGCGTTGGTAGAAGGAAAGTCCTCCAACGATTACATAAGGAATATTTTCTTTCAGTAGATAGTCTTCAAATAGACGCGATTGAGAGTGCGTACGAAAGAAAATAGCGCACTCATTTAAACGCATTTTTTGATCTATGTGTAATTTACGAATCTGCGAAATGACAAAACGAGCTTCTTCATATTCGGTATCAGCAAGATAGAGGGTAATTTTTTCCCCTTCTGTTCTCTTGCTCCATAAGTTTTTAGGATATCTGCCTTCGTTATGTTGAATCAGAGAATTTGCTGCTTTTAAAATGAGAGAATGACTGCGGTAGTTTTCTTCTAAAGCAATGACTTTAGCTCCTGAAAAGTCTTTTTCAAAATTGAGAATATTGTGTACGTTGGCGCCTCTCCAAGAATAAATGGATTGATCGGGATCTCCAACTGCAAAAACGTTATTATGGTGTGCTGCTAATAGGCGAATTAACATGTATTGCGCCATATTAGTATCTTGATATTCATCAATTAAAATGAAGGACCAGCTTTTTTGATATATATCTAAAACTTGGTTGTTAGATTTAAATAGACCTACAGTTAAATATAGCAGATCATCAAAATCAAGAGCATTATATTCTTTGAGCTTTTGTTGATACATACCATACACTTGGCAAAAAGGCTTTTCATCAAGAGAGATGTTCTCTGGTTGGGTCAATGTATTTTTTGCCTGAGAAATCTGTGTTTTTAACGTTTTAAGAGTTGCTTTGTCTTCTTTCAGCCTAAGCGCTTTTAAGCATTCTCTAATGACCTTTTCGCTATCTTCTTCATCATAAATAGTAAAATCACTGTGGTAATTCAAATGAGAGATTGATTCGCGCAAAATACGTGCGCATAAGCTATGAAAGGTACAAGAAAGGATGGTTTCTTGGGTTAGATGAAAAATTCTTTGGCGCATTTCATCAGCTGCTTTATTAGTAAAGGTCACAGCTAAGATTTCAGAGGAAGGCACTCCTATTCTAAGCAAATGGGCAATGCGATAGGTCACTACTCTAGTTTTACCAGAGCCCGCCCCAGCTAATACAAGTAAGGGTCCTTCAATATGAGTTGTTGCAATACGTTGCTGAGAATTGAGTTGTTCTAGAAAATCCATACCACCGAAACTTAAATTTTTGAATCGATGATAGGAAATTACTGCTTTTAAACCCAAGCAATCTGATAAATTCTTGGGTTTAAAGGCAAATTAAAACATGTTTTAGAAAGGATAACCGACATACTTGGCTTACATGTCTCTTGGTGCATTTCTATCGCGAGGGTTCATCGTATTGCTGCGATCTCTCATCATATTGTTTCTGTTATCTTTGTAATTACCATTATCCATCATCATTGTGTTGTCATCACAGCACTTTGGCGTTCTCTTGCAGCATGTTTTTGGCTTACAGCATTTTGGTTTTTCATATTGCATTAATCTTGTAGGCTCACAACATCCATCTGTAGTACAAGCTGGCTCTCTTGTAGGCTCGCAGCATCCATTTGTAGTACAAGCTGGTTGCCTTGTAGGTTCACAAGGCTTGCAGCAAGGTTTAGGGCACTTAGGTTTGCAGCACTTAGGCTTTGGGCAGCATGGAGCCTTAGGTTTAGGGCAACACTTAGGTTTGCAGCACTTAGGTTTGCAGCACTTAGGCTTTGGGCAACATACAGGCTTAGGCTTAGGGCAGCATACAGGCTTAGGAGCAGGAGCGCAACAGCCATCTCCGTTCACACCGTTGTTTAACTCATCATCTGCTCTTTTTCTTCCCCAACGTTTACTATTATTATCGTACCTGTCATCTTTATTATAGATATCGTCTCTCTGCATCATGTCTGCTTGCAGTTGTTTAGCATTACGTGCTCCAACAAGATCACTTGTATCAGCAAACTCTTTAGAACTATCCTGCGATATATAACTTTCTTTTTCAAACCCATCTTTCTGAGCAGGAGAATGATCTCGAGCCATACTAAATGTTGTTTGTAACAAAGCCAATCCAATGGCTAATAAATACTTCTTCATTTTTTCCCCCCTTTAATCCACATGGGTAATGGTGTTTCTCTATTTCTGGACATTAATAAAAAAGTATTTTTTTTAGAAACATTTTTTGTTGTTTTAGAGATTTATCTAAATTATCTATACAAGATCTCTTTAGTAGGAATGCCTTTTTAAAGCGCACATATACAGTATTTTAAAAATAAATAATGGATGATATTTTAGTGTCTGTGATAAAAAGAATATAGTATGTTTAATTTTAAGTTTTTTTTCTTAGCAATTTGGAGTTTTTGCCTTTCTGTAACAGGATTAGAGTTAAAACTAGGGGTAGATTGCTTATTTGAAACGAGCAATATTGTTAAATTACGGGATAAAAAACTAGGACTTATTACCAATCAAACAGGGGTTAACAGCAACCTTTCTTCCATCATCGATTTGTTTTTAAATCATGATACTCAACTTATTGCTTTATTTGCGCCAGAGCATGGCTTGTATGGTTTAGAGCAAGCAGGTGCTAAAGTAGAGCAGCAAAGTGTTCATGGCTTACCCGTATATAGCTTATATGGCGCTACTAGAAGAGCTACTTCGAGTATGTTGCAAGGGATTGATTTACTGATTTTTGATATACAAGATATCGGATGTCGATCTTATACTTATCTTACGACTCTTTGTTATATCTTAGAAGAAGCAGCTAAACATAAAATTTCCGTGATGGTGCTAGATCGTCCTAACCCTATGGGTGGCTTGATTGTAGATGGGCCCATGTTAGAGGATAAATGGCGATCTTACATCGGATATATCAATGTTCCTTATTGTCATGGAATGACGATCGGAGAGCTAGCTTGTTATTTTAATCAAGAGTATCGCATTGGATGTGATTTAGAAATAATCCGCATGAAAGGATGGCAAAGATCGATGTCTTTTAAAGATACGAAGTTATGTTGGATTCCTACAAGTCCTAATATTCCTGAGGCAGAGACCCCTTTTTTTTATGCTTCCACTGGAATTTTAGGGGAGTTAGGAATCACAAATATCGGCATAGGGACCACTCTTCCTTTTAAAGTTGTAGGAGCTCCTTGGATCAATGCAAAGCAGTTTGCTAAAAAGCTAAATGCGCAGAAATTACCCGGAATTATTTTTCATCCCTGTTATTACCGCCCTCTTACAGGGCCTTATCAATCAGAGAATTGCCAGGGGGTTTTATTATTTATTCTCGATCATAAGAGCTATAAACCGCTTAGTGTACAATATATGATCATAGGTCTTTTAAAAAGCCTTTATCGAGAACAGTTTACAAATAGGTTGAAGCAGTTAGGAACAGAAAGAAAGAAAAGTTTTTGCAAAGCTAATGGAAACGAGTACATGCTTGAAATATTAAATAACGAAGAGTATGTTGCTTGGAAGCTAATTAGTTATCAATTCGAAGATCGTCAAAAGTTTTTGACAAAACGTAGTGCTTATTTGCTGTATTAATTAGCACTTATAGCTTTAATTTGCTAAAAAAACGTTCTCTTTGGATTGACAAAAATGGATTGTGTTTGTAGGATTTGCTATGCAAAATCAGTAACATTAGGAGTTATTTTATGTCAGCTAATCATATGCAGCCACTTGGAGATAAAGTTCTTATAAAAAGAGCAGCTGCCAAAAAATCTAAAAGTGGAATTTTGTTACCAGAATCTGCGCAAGAAAAATCTCGAGAGGCAGAGGTTATTGCAGTAGGCCCTGGAAAATATGATGAACAAGGCAAATTAAAACCCATGCACGTAAAAGTGGGAGATTATGTTCTTTTTTCTTCCTATGCTGGTACCGAAGTAAAAACAGAAGATGAGCAAGCTGAGCATCTGATTATATCTCAAGATGATATTCTCGGAGTTCTTGTTTAAATTTTAAGCCTTTAAAGGAGATGTGCTATATGGCTAAAATGCTGCAATTTAATCAAGAAGCCCTAAAATCTATTTTAGAAGGGATAAAAAAATTATCTAGAGCAGTAGCTGCAACAATGGGACCTAAAGGTCGTAATGTTGTTATTAATAAAGGAGGAAAATCGCCTCTTTGTACCAAAGATGGAGTAACTGTTGCTCAAGAAATTTTCCTCAAGGATACCTTTGAAAATGTAGGAGCGCAACTAGTTAAGCAAGCTTCTAGTAAAGCATCGGATGCTGCAGGCGATGGCACAACAACTGCAACTGTTCTTGCATATGCTATTTGTAAAGAAGGAATGAAAAATGTAGGAGCTGGAGCAAATCCGATGTTGCTGAAAAAAGGCATGGATAAAGCAGTTGCTCATCTGTTAGCCGCTTTAGACGAGTTAGCAACCCCTGTTGCAAGCGATGAAGAGATCAAGCAAATTGCGACAATTTCTGCCAATAATGATGTCGAAATCGGAGAGATTGTAGCAGCCGCCATGAAGAGAGTGGGCCAAGATGGCATAATCACCATTGCAGAAGCAAAGGGGATGGATACTATCTTAAATGTTGTAGAAGGAATGCAGATTGACAAAGGATATCTTTCTCCCTACTTTGTGAATAATGGGGAAAAAATGATCGTTGAATATGAGAATCCTTTAATTTTAATAACGGATAAAAAATTATCGCAAGCTAAGGAATTAGTTCCTATTCTTGAAAAAGTAAAAGAAACTCAACGACCTTTGTTGATTATCGCAGATGATATGGAAGAAGAAGTGCTCACCACTTTAGTTATCAATAAACTAGGAGAATCTCCGCTACCTGTATGTGCTATTGGCGCTCCTTCTTTTGGAGATAGAAGGAAAGTTCTTTTAGAAGATATAGCGATTCTTACCGGTGCTACTTTAATTACAGAGAACCTAGGGCTTTTTGTAAAGAATGTAGGTCTAGAAGTTCTTGGAACAGCAAAAAGCATTAAAATCTCCAAAGATTCCGCTACGATTATCGACGGTTTTGGCGATAAAAAAACGATTCAAAATAGAAAAACTTTTTTACGAGCGGAAATCGAAAGAGAGACCTCAGATTATGCAAAACAGCATTTGGAAGAAAGATTGGCTAAATTATCTGGTGGTGTAGCTATTATCAATGTAGGAGCTGGCACTGAAACCGCACTTAAAGAAAAAAAAGAGCGTGTTGAAGATGCTCTACACGCAACTCGCGCTGCCGTTAAGGAAGGAGTTGTAGCAGGAGGAGGAGTCGCGCTTTTACGAGCTATTAAGACTCTAGATTCCCTTAAATGCAGCGGCGATGAAGCAGTTGGAGTAGAAATCATTCGCAGAGCTGGATTTGCCCCTACGACTGCGATTGCCCATAATTGCGGGAAACAAGGGGATTTAATTGCTGAAAAAGTATTTGAGAGAAAAGGCAACTGGGGCTATAACGCTCTTACAGATCAATTTAGCGATTTAGTTTTAGATGGAGTCATCGATCCCGTGCGTGTGATAAAAAGTGCTCTTATGCACGCCGCTTCTGTTTCCGGCATGTTATTAACAATTAATGCTGTAATTGCAGAAAAACCCAAACCCAAATCAAAAGCAGCTCCTACTATGCCTAATATGAATGGCATGATGGGCGGAGGTATGGGAGGTATGATGGGTGACATGGGAGGTATGGGTTTTTAAGTATATAAATCTTTAATCTTCTTACCTCATAAAGCTTCTATCTTTATGAGGTTTTTTTTATCATTCTTGCATTCTTTTTTCTCTAAAAAAATCCTCAAATCCAAAATGAACAAGTCTTTTTTATGCGATCCCACTTCCTTTTTTATAAAGATTGGTAAAGAAAAAATTTGCTAAATAATTAATTTTTTATTTACTTAAAATGTTTGAAAAATTTACCTTTTGACAGTGAATTTAAGTAGATATCTAAATTTGCTTAAAAAACAGGTGGTATATGGATGGTAAAGAGCTGCAAGAAATCGATTTTTTCTTACAAGCAAGCGGGCAATTTATAAAGAATCTTGAAGAAATACGAGAAATTTATATCCAATCAGCAGAAAAAGAAGTTCTACTTGATGAAGAAGCTCCTATTATGGAAGAAATCATCGACTCTTGGCAGGATCTTTATCAAAATATAAAGCAACTGCAAGATCTATGGGAAAAAAGGTCTTCTTTTCATAGAGATTATAAGATAGATCTTTTAAATCGCATGAAGCAAGAATCTTCTTTTGTATATATGAAATTGCAAAAAAACTACAAGAAGGAGAATTAAATGTCAGCTATAACCAAAGCAATATTTGCACCAAACTCAATGGATGCTATGAGTTTAGAAGCTAAAGGAAGTAAAGGAAGTAAAGGAAGCAGAGAGAGTGGGGGGGGTAAAGGAAGTAGGCCAGAAACGAAAAGAAATTTAGAACCAAAAAACAAGGGCACTCCAGGCACGGTTCTCCCTATACAATATGGACCTATTCCCCCTAAAGACAAGCATGAGCCTAATGTCATGTATATAGATCCTAGTAGCTCATCTGCTACAATGGATGCAGGTAAGTCTCTTGCTAATAATTCAATTTCTGATTTTGAAATGGATGCGGAGCAGTCTGCTGCTGCTAAAACAGTCATGAGTTGGAAGAGTCGATCTGTATATGATGCATATGCTGAAAAAGCTCGTGGTTCATCTTCTTCCGGTAAATCTGGTCCTATTACATACGATGGTGTTAAATCATTGGCTGTAGGATCTAGTTCAGATGGGGGGTTTAAATCTACCGCTTTGTATTCTACCGAGGGCTCAACAAGTAGCTGCAGCATTTCGTAATTTAGTTCTTAAAGATCGCTCTTAAAACAACAAGAGCGATCTTTAATATTTTAAGAGAAGTAGTTTTTGATGAAGTAAATGAGCTCTTTAACTGCAATCCTTTGTTGTTGCATCGAATCGCGGTCTCTAATCGTAACCGTTTCTTCTGCGTTTTCAAAAGTATCAAAATCAACTGTAATACAAAGTGGTGTTCCAATCTCATCATTACGACGATAGGCTTTACCTACATTCCCCGTGTCTTCATATTTAATACGACCAATACCTAGTTTTTGTAATAAATGCTTAATTTCTTTAGCTTTTGTCACAATTTTTTCATTGTTACGAGCTAAGGGAACAACAGCTACTTTAATCGGAGCTAGGTGAGATTTTAGTTTTAGAACAATACGTTTTTGTCCTTCTGGTAATAATTCTTCTGTAAAAGCCTGCGTTAGAATAGCTAATACTCCGCGGTCTAAACCAGCAGAAGGTTCAATCACAAAAGGGATGATATATTCCTTGGTCTGAGGATCTTGAATACCAAGTTTTGTGTTGGAATCTCTGTTATTTACTACATTAGCAAATAGCTTAAATTCTTCTTTAGCTTTGGTATGAGATCCTAAATCGAAATCTGTTCGATTGGCAATTCCTTCTAATTCTTCAAAACCATGTGGAAATCTATATAAAATATCAGTAGTGGCTTTTGAATAATGTGCTAGTTCTTCTTTTTTTTGTGGTTGTAATTGAAGGTTTTCTGCCTGAAGGCCTTGCTCTTTCCACCAATTCAATCGATTTTCTACCCAGGCTTTATGCCAGGTTTCATCTTCCCCTGGTTTTACAAAAAACTCGAGCTCCATTTGTTCAAATTCGCGTACTCTAAAAATGAAATTTTTAGGAGTAACCTCATTGCGGAATGCTTTTCCAATTTGTGCAATGCCAAAAGGGATTTTTCTTGAGGTTGCATCCACTACGTGTTTGAAATTGATAAAAATGCTCTGTGCTGTTTCTGGACGAAGATAAGCGAAACTTATTCCATCATCAACAGGTCCTAAATTCGTGCGGAACATCAAATTAAAATTGCGCGGCTGGGTTAAGTCTTTAGATCCGCAATGATCACACTTATGATCAACAATATGGTCTGCTCTCATGCGATGTTTACACTGACGACAATCCACCATGGGATCGGTAAAGGTATCCTCATGACCAGAGTATTTAAGTGTTAAGCGATGGGTAATGATCGAGCAATCTAAGCCCTCAATATCGTCTCTTTCATAAACAATAGATTTCCACCAAGCTGATTTTAAATGGTTTTTAAGCTCAACTCCTAAAGGACCATAGTCATATATCCCTTGAAGGCCTCCATAAATTTCCGAGCTTTGAAAGATAAATCCTCTTCTTTTACAAAGGGCTACAATGTCATCCATCGATATTTTACTATCCATTTTTTCTCCCAGATCAGTTGAGCTATGATTATAGTTACTCGAGTATTTTTGGGAAAAAGAATAGCTGAGAATAGGATTTTTTCGAGAATTATCTCGATTTCTATGTGTTATCATTTATGTTGTAAATAGGCTTTTTTGAATCCCATAGATCTTTATTAAAAAGTCGACTGCTGAATTAAAGAATTTTTTTAATTAAAATTGGTTTTTTTGTAATTAATTATTGATTTGTAATAATCAAGCTATTTTCTAATAAAACAAGGAGTAAGAACAATGGGTTCTATAATAAAAAATTTAGAGTTAGCTTGGCAGAACGACTCTTTTTATATAAAAACAACTTCTAGAAATGCAGCTGATATCTTTAAATCTGGAGCAGTTGGATACATGGCAGGCCGCATTACTGGAGTTATTTCCCCTGGAGATGGAGCGATTCGTTTAATAGCTAGTAAAGTTTCTGATATTTTTGTTAAGTTTATTGAAAACAAGTTTGTAAAAGAACCTCTCATGTCTGATTCTGATAAAGACCTAGAAAAGGGTAGTCCTAAATAGGTAGTGATTTTAAATTATAATTACAAATAAACATTTTAATCATGCCGATATGATTAGCTATTTTCTTAGAAAAAGATAACG
>JABASH010005323.1:0-12294 GCA_019776445.1 Tomocerus maximus | reverse complement strand
ATTCGTAAGTTGCGGTAGTAATTTGATTTCATTCGTTAAGGAATTCCATATGCCGAACCACCTATTGGCCCTTTACGCTTTAAGGTAGGTATCTTTACAAGGAACAAAATAATTTTGCTATTGTAAATATATACAATGTAATCCTTATCAGAGAATTTAATAGCCTACAAACTAATTTACATAAAAAATTATGCTCACATAATAATGTTCAATTAATTTTAAATCGCCGAATTTTTATGCAGCGAGTAATATAAAGAAGGTATACTGACTTTTCGGATTATTGTACTTAATTTACAGGCGCCTATTCCTAAAACTCCCTGGAATGACACATTTTCAGCAAAGTCACCGGGTCCTGTATGTCTTCAAACAAGATTTCCTTTTCCGCAAGTTATAGGAAATGAAGACTGTTTGCATTTACAAATTTACACACCTAAGGTATGCATTGAATTGATTTACTTGTTGCAATAATATTATTAACAGGACTTTGAATAGGGATACTAATAAATAAAAAATTCCACGGATAATTCAAAACTTTCTTTATATTATACAGCTACCTTCAAAGGACAATGATACCAAGTTGCCTGTGATGATTTTCATACACGGAGGTAGGTATGACAGAAAATGCAATAACAATAACAAAAATTCAAGTACACAGAGAACTGATTGGAAAAGATTCGTTGAATTAGGTTCCCACACTTACAGTAGCGGTTCCAGTTACGGCCCTTCATTTTTGCTTGAGCAAGATATTGTACTCGCCAATTTCAACTATCGCTTGGGAGTTTTAGGTAAAATAGTGTTACTTCTACCTAAAACAAATGTAAAAAATGTATTTGAGGAATTTCTATTTTTATTCATTGAAGGTCTACTTAGCAGTGGAGACAGTGAAGGCCCTGGAAACTATGCGTTTAAAGACCAAGCTTTAGCCATAGAGTGGATTGTGAGAAATATTCACGCGTTTGGAGGAGATTCGACTAAAGTACTGTTCATTGTATATATCTTACAATGATGATATAACTTAAAGTGCCTATATGAATACCACCAATGATTGTAACATTATAATATTTGATTGAGTAGGTGACCCTTAGTGGCCAAAGCTCCGGAGCCATCTCAACCCATTTTCACATGATGAGCCGTTTCAATACAAAAAATTTATTTCATAGGGCTATGTTATTTAGTGGAAGTGCCTTTAGTTTCTGGAGCTTGGAAAGTTTGGAAGAGGTGAGCAAACAGCTTTTACTATATGAATACATTATTAAAAGCATACTGAGCTTGAATATATTGTAATAGTCACAGACCAGAGCAAAGAAGTTTGCTGCACTGAGCTTCTGTCCTACCGACTCAGGATCAAAACAAATGATGGAGTGTCTTCGAACAAGAAGAGGAGATCTGTTAGTAGCCAATCAGATTTACATGGTGGTATGTCACTGTCACATTTGTCGATTTGTGCATATTAATTGTAAATTGTCTGTAATGTCTCAATAATCGATTAATTGATAATATTTAGCCGCCAGGCGTACTTCCACTTCCTCCATTTCCGTTCCTCCCTTCAATCGAACCTGATCTTCCAGGGGCATTTCTAACGGAAGGCCCTGAAGATCTGTACGCTAGTGGAAATGTTTCAAAAATTCCTCTAGTTTGTACTATTACGTCTAAAGAATTAGAAGTTATTGTTATTGGTAATCATGTTTCTAATATTTAAAAAGCATCAAATTGTTTTAAAAAACTGCTTAATCGAGTTTGCACTTTTTCCTTTTCAGTTTTAGAAGTGATTCGTGCTATGCCGTTCCTTAGAATGAACTTTTATTCACTCGCTCCAGATCTTCTTGGCTACAGAAATAAAGTTAAAAATGAAACAGAAGTGTCCTTAAAGCTACTGGAGTATTACGGAAAAGGAAAAAGTATTGATGACGTATCCAGGGATTTTTTCAGTGATGTGAGACAAGTTAGACAATGTAAGAAGGGCTTAAATGAAAATCCAACTAACAACTTATGTGTTTAGGTAGCAACTGATCGTTATTTCATTCTGGGTTTAATGAAAACTATTCAGCTGCATTCACATTTGGCACCAGTTTATGCAGCAGAATTTGCATATAGAAGTGATTTGAGTTATGCTGCCACTTTAAGACAAAATCCATATGAATTTGGTAGTTAACATTTGGCCAAATACAATTAAATTTTGCTACAGTAAAAATAATGTATCCACACTAATGAGGTTTTTGTATTTCGATGTTAATTGTAGAGGTGTCTCACACCGAAGATATGTATTACCTATTCAATAGGTCTTCAAACAAACCTATAGGACGATTCGATGAAAAATTCGCCATAACGAAGTTACTTGTAAATCTATACTCCAATTTTGTGACCATGGGGTAAGTTCAAATCGTGACAAACTTTTATTACCAACATTATTATCAATATAAGGTTTAATTCTTAATATTGCTGTCTTTATTGCAGCCAACCTGTGTTCACATATGATGACTACAAAGATTATGAAATATGGCAGCCCACAAAATATGCGGAAAGCCAAAAATTCTTAAAAATTGATACAGAAACCAAAATGATTACTGAGAACTTTCAAAATCGCGTCCAATTTTGGGAATCCCTTCGAATACGCAATACTGTACACAAAGGGGATATCACTAACTTAATTTGATGATCTACAGCAGTAGGTATTGCGACTTTGTGAACGTTGTATGTAACTGGTAACTATTCCTGAGCAACAAGAGCTTTGACACACCATTTACAAATACTACTTACAATGATAATATACAAAGTCTACTGCGACAAATTAAACTGGCTAAGGACGAATTGTATAAGTACAAATTACCAAACAATGCCTTAGTGCAAATGTTACAGGCATCAAATTCTGTACGGACTTTGCGCTCGTGTTCTGTTGTGTAACTCTGCACAGAGTCAATAAATTGTTATTGTTGTATGCATTTTTGCAAACACCATGCACAAACATTTATTCTGGCACATCATATCTCTCATAAGTAACTACTAATTGCTTGTCTGAAAATTTGAACAAAGGTAGCTCGTTCGCTCATCTGCGTAAAGACTTCCTCTTAGTATTGTACAGGATAAGCAAGGCTAGTAACAATTAATTTCTACTAGCAAAAAGTAAAACTAGCAGAGTAGCACAGTTTCGATTATACTACTTCTTGAACAATGTTGTGTCAAACCATGTCCTGTCAGAAATCAGGGCAAAGAATGTAATTTGCAATGTGTGTGAGGTAATAGAACACGGCAATACGTATGCCAATTTGTACCTTTTAATTACAAACGCTAGCATATTATGACTCTCTGTAGTAATCTACATTAACATAGCTAAGAAATAGAACTGTGGAAAACGAGAGAATAGTCATTGTTCAAGTCTATTAGAAATATTATGCTAACATTTTATACGTAGTCATTCAAGTGGTAGGCATAAGCCGCAAGTTCAGGCCAATTGCTGTTGCTGATTATGCTGATACTCATTGAGGTAATAATAACTGAAGTTAAAATTGTTCACCTGTACATGCAGAGATTACTATTTTAAGCATGCGTGTGTAGGATAAAAAAAGTAGATTGACATGCGAACCTTTCACACTCATTTGCCAGGATTTATTAGTGTAGGTACGTAGAAGTCAATTTACCTGCTCTATTTTAATTGCAGTATTTGTAGTAGAGGTATTTTGGCTCTACGACTGTGAATTGTCCCCACCTGTGCCAATGTGTCTTTTATAAGGACTTAAAGACACAGTGGCACGGATACGTTGAAACAAAGCAAAAGTTTCACTTCTGCCAACGAGGAAGAAACAAAACTCTACTGAACTAGTAACAGGAAAGGAACTCGCTGTGCTCGAACTGACTTCTATCGTGTAATACTAAATAATAGTAATAATAATATTATTATAATCACAATCAGGTTTAATGTTGAGGCAGGATTAGATGCGAACCATATACCTTTGAATAAAACTCAGCATGGTGGGCATGCATGTAGGCATTAAATACGCCACTGTACACACGGAGATAGTCTACACAGATATAATGGAATACAAGCCAAGCTGTTCAACCTCCTTACAGTTGGTGGTCTACATATTCCTCTACACTACACACAACAACAACAATACTTAGCTACAATACTACAATACAGCTAGAAGCACGGACAATAAAAGTCACTTTATTTCATACTTTACAAGTAAGCGAATCTGTCGAACTCATTCTGCACAATAATACAAAATTCCCAAATCCTCATATGATATCACAAGGTTTTATTAAAGTGGCCAAAAACGATAGACTAGATGAAACAAGTAGAAAATCATTAAAAAGTATGATCATTGCAAAAAGGATAAAATAGTACCGAAATGATTGCTAAATAGTATGCATTGAGGGAATAGAGTAATAGGATGGAAAACGTTGTAAAAGTGGTGGATATGATGTTAGGGCTTTCTTGAATGGTATTATCTGCAAGAGAATACGGGGTTTTATAGGCAGAGTGAGGTGTGCAGTGTTTTGATTGAATGTGTAAAAGTAAGAACAGGAATACAATGCCCCTATGAACCTCTCCCCCTCTGTATTTTGTCTAAATGGCTTGCTTTGCTTGGTATTAAGTCTTCTGATTGTCAGTCTAGCAAGAATCGCGTATTAAGTGTTTACGCTACAGACGAGTAGGATGTCCAAGAGACACTACAAACAAGAACTAGTCAAAGTTGACTCAAATGTGGGCTAAAGACACAAAGCTGACAGTTAATATCAATTTTATTCACTTTCTCAGCCAGCATGAACACGAAGAGTTTACTTCTGCTCTCAATATCTCAACTTCACCTAGTACTCTGCCTTACTTTAGCATTTTTTGTCTTTCCAACCAACGCAGATGGAATTCTATACGGTTGTAAGTGTCATTTTTCATTTTTATACTCAAAGCGAGCCATAATAAAGATTTATTTACCCAAAAGTAATTTTTGACAACGAAATAGTTACAGCGTTAACTAGCAAAACCGGAAGTATTTCCTATTGTAATAGAATTTTACACCATGATTTGATCTTTATCTAAGTAATACTATCAGTGTCTGTGCATGCATCGTGCGCTAACAGCTCAAAGTTCTTGCAAACGATACACTCGCGTTGAATTAAATATCTTAGTTTAATTACCTAAAATTTGGTGTGAAATGTATTATTAGCCTCGCTCACTGAGCTCGTCTCAATTCACCATGCAAATCTTCCTATGGAAATCATGCTGGCGGATTACCCAAATTACTCAACGATAATTCCTCTTCTACCAGGAAGAAGTAATGGGACTATCGAAGAAGTATTTGAGGCTCTTGGTAATAAAACCGGGGGAAGATTCATTGTCGAAGCGCCAATGAATCATGGAGTCATGGCTGTGATACAGAAACTCAAATTTGATAGCAATACAAATAATTCCAGGGCATGTCCACACTTTTTAGAGGTAACCAGAATTAAAATATTTTGACAAATCTGTATTAAATCCTTTAATTTGACTCTACCTCTTCGTTTTTAGTTTGACTGGAGTGGTTGTAGTATACGAATAAATAAGACAAGACGTGTCTGTGGACAAACTGGTCTGGGCCATGAAAATCTACTCGTGGGTTTAAAAACTTTCAGCAGTGTTTGCGAAAAATTGGCCATTAATTTTGCAATTGACACATCAAATACTTCCACAGCTTTCCTGGAGCAAGAAATGGCGTTCGAAATTGTTTTTACAGCGTTCAAATGTATGCTTACACAAAATCTAGTATGAAAATGGATTTTTGTATTCCTAACTTATGATTTATTTGCATGCATTTTCAGATTGTGATATTCCAACCCAGCCAACCAACTTTAGTTATCGACCTTGCAAAGGAAATAATATTTGTATTAGCTCCTATCTCTTCTGCGATGGTACCCTAAATTGCGGGACAGTCGCCGGTGTTGGTTACGACGAAAAAAGTTGTCGGGGATCAAGTACAAGGAATTGGAATACATCGTCGGCAACATCTCAGTGGCTGTACAATTTCGCTGCTAACATCACTTCAAAATACAATCGGAGGAACTCCATGAACGAGAAATTGTCTCACAGCGGCAGTGGAAATTGGGCTCAGTTCTTTTGCAGTATTTTAATATTTGCTCTCTTCTTTGCTGCCATATTCTTCATGATGGGCATTGTCTATTGTGTTACAAATTGCTGTTGCCTTAACTCAAAATCTGGATTTTCCCTGCGACCTGTTGCCGGACTGCGCTATCGCATTTCAACGATTGTGAATAATCACCGAGGTTGCACCAGTTCGCTAACATTACATCCCAGGGAAGAAATCAATTTGGAAGAAGCTCCTCCGCCGTACTCTTCACTTTACCCAGATCCAGATTACGCAAATTGTAGCACAGTTGCTCCTCTCCCAACACCTCAACCTCAGGAAACAAGTCCCGTATGATCTTACAGGACAGTGCTGTTGTTACTACGATGCATTAGTTGTACATTATGTACCACAAAATAGTTAACTACCTCTCCGATTGGAGTCGAATGAAGAAAGGCTGTCATTTCCAACTTTGGATATAATAATGTGTGCATTAAGTGACTTTTATGTATGTGGTTGACTGTGTGATGTGTGTGATGGAAGTGAATCAGAGAAATAACGATGCACATGCGGAAACATGAACTGCAGAGACTCGTACCTATATGCAATGATTTCAACGATAGCGATTTATTTTTTATATTCAAACTTTTGTACCTACCCAAAGGTGACTGGTGTATGTAAAATTAAAATCGTACATTAACATTACGTCAAGTCAACTGTTCCGACTGTATTACATTTTAGTATTGTAATGTAAATTATACTGACATGCCACAACAATATCTTGGCATTTATTGACAAACAATAAATTGATACTCACTCCACAATCAGAAAGTAGATCTTCTACTGTCTTATTTCTATCTCTAGGAAGCATACCTATAATCATTGCCGAATGACTGTAGCCATAAATAAGTGGTTTTGACCACACTTGTTAATGAATAGAAATATCTTTACACTGCCAGTATCACTCTATAAGGGGATAGTATATATTCATAAGTTTTAAGATGTAAAGTCCTGGGTCAAATTAGAACAAGGAAAACATACGAATTTGTGCTTAACAGTTTGAAAGCAAAGAGTATATCTATTCCACTTGTCTTATGAATATGACATCGCTTCGTAGTAAATTGCGTTACATGTGGAAACACTTTTGTTGACTTCCTTTCACTACTGTTACATGCATCTGATGCATCCCAAATGATGTATCCCAAGCCTTGATACATACGCATCCACTGCAGGTAACGTGTTATAGGTATATGCATATAATTTTGTAGACTTATGATCTGCCTCTCCTAGCTGTTGGCATTACTCATTATGCCAAGTTAGAAATAAACAACAACAGGTAACATCAAAAAGGAAAATCTAAAACCGCTGTACACAAACTTTGTTTGCACACTACATGCTACTAATTATTGTACAGGTTAATCATATTATGCTACTACCAGTACACTGTTGAACAGGTTAATCATATTCTATATATTCATTCTGTAATATCTCGCGATTGTGTAAATATGTACTATTGATATTTTTATAACTAGCGACAAGGCACATAATAAGTAGGTGGATTTCATACTCATACGAGTAATGGGTATTTCTCATCGCTAGTACATATGTTACGTTCTAATTGTTCTTGAAAAATTCGGTAGATAATAATACAAATAATGCATTATATAATTGAAAAATAGTATACCGCAGTAATCAAATCTTTAACTCTGTTGTTTGTATGAAGCTCATTCTTGCATCATGGTTATACAGACATTACAAATATATATAAATACACTGCACTATTTATATAAAAGCATCTCGCATAGGAGAACCTGTTAGGAACCCATTTTACTGTTAATGTTTAATTTCTATGGGCAAACATGCAATTGCTTTTGCCTTTGCTGTTGGAGTATATATGTACATTATGTATACTCAAACATGAATCTATCCAAACGACATAAACAGTACAATGTTCATTCATGCAAGAACAAATGTAAATATTGCCATTAATAACACTTCCAACAGGATAAATAGGTTTAAATAACAATTAGCGAACATTGCAATTTCAGTAACAATGTAAGTAAAAAACGTCTGATTTTCAGATGGTAAATGTAAGTATTAACACTGTAATAAAGTATATTATACAAAATATATGAGCTGTGTGTGTACTGATCTACTATCCTCGAAGCGCAATAAAGCAATATTGGTAATAATAAGCAGGCCACGGATATTTATTTTAGATTTATTATACATCGTCCCTTAAGGATGGAAAAAGCCCTAATCCACATTTCGTTTGGTATGATAAAATAGCCTCTATTCACCTTTTGTTCGGTACGGTTTTTAGCCTCTATCTACTTTTTGTTTGGTATGGCAAATACAATTGATGTAGAATCAACAAATAAAACGATCCTTAACATGATGCTATCTTGTGCTTATGTAACTCAAAAACCCGGAAAAAATGGACCGTGATCAGTGTTTATGTGATGTACCGCTAAATACATTGTCGATTTAGAATGCTGTGTATCTAAATCTAACTATGTATCCCTCAATTTTCCATAACTTTCGACAGGAGTAAAAGTTTTGAATTTTGTTTTCTAATTATGAAAGACGAGGTCAAAAGAAGTTAAGTTCGACGACAAAAATTAGACACGCACCCTTGTTGGGTGTTTGAAAACTAAAAACCATTGTAACTTTGGTTTTGTTCATCGTAGAAAGTCGTGAGATAGCACAGTCGAAATAGCTCGGATTTTTCAGCCACTTCGTCACGTTCAATAGTAGTTATGGTATCTCGTCTGGGTCAGAAGTTATTGGCACTTGTCCCTTCTTCATTCTTCACCTGGACTCAGTCAGGACAGAGCACATGACAAATACTTTCCAATTTCCATTAGACAACATATTTAACGTGGTGATTGAAATAGAAGAGGAAATAATATTAGTATTTATCTTGTACTTAGAACTTTGCAATTCCTGTTGACGGTATTATCTAATTTCTTATTATACAACTGCCCTCTTGTTATAAACTTAATTATCAAGATATTACACGTTCAAGCAAGCGTTTTCTCTTTACCTGTTAGTACATAAGTATCTTATCGGTAATGGCGAATGAAGAGCTAGTTGGCATACGTATACTTTTGTCGTTTTAATTTGTTCTTGGTAAATACGTGTAAAGTGCTGGCACAATAATTAAGGAAAAACAAGTTGAATTCGATATTGCGAATCATGTCAATGTATTTTCTATTATTACACAGGTCTGCGATAACTACACAGTCACATGTAAACATAGAATGACATAGGTATACCCTATACCTCAATAAAGTAGTAATAACAGGAAGTCTCATTGATAATCTAGTTATCCCACGTTACAAAAATTTTCTCATAAAAACCAGTAATTACTTCGTTTCTAAAAATTCAATCAAACGATTATCTTTCTCGCTTATCAACGCAAGCCAAATTCAATAGAAAACAGATTCAGTGATTATACTTTTTACAAATAAATTCCACATTTAATATTTGTAGGATCTTATACTAGAGTCATACCTACAAATGCTAAGATGGTACGCTGCGTTGGATAATGTAATTTAATAAGCACAAAAGTAGAGTGAGTTATATTATATGGTAGGAAGTCCTTATAGGATATAGGATATCTTTATAATTGTAGTATAGTATAAGCTAATCCATTTCTATTTCATGCAGTAATCTGCAAACGCATAGCAATTAGTTCCTGTATCTTATTGCTCGTTTGATATGACCTGCTATTTCATTTTCAACTGTAACAGCCACATTGAACAGGTAATCGTAATTTACACGTGAATGAGATCTGCACAAACATGCACAGAAATGTAACTATACATTTACATAGAGTACATTGCATATTATGATAGCGTAGGAGCCTCTGTATATATCTTATGCAGTATTGGAATACTTAGGATTTTACTTAATGATTCAAACAATTCTGATTCCGTCATTCTGCACACATCAGCGGAAAATGGATCGGTACGAGCCTTGTGAACCAAATACTAGCATACTAATTAAGTATTTCGCAATTGTATGGCAATCAATGCCCATATCCTTATGTCCGGTACATTACTGCTGCCACAACATAACCTTTTAACTCCGCAGCATAATAATTGTGATATATCATCAGCGTAATATTCTTCAGAAATGAATCAATTTGTTAACCTGTTCACTTTTACACGTATGCGTTATTAGAGAAGCCACTTGTCTCAATTGCATCTTGTTTCTAACCTGAGATACCGTAGCTTATTATGTAGACACATGCATGTACTGATAGTAGACTTATAGAAAGCCTTTGCCCTGTGGGTATAAAAAATACAATTGCAGTCGTACACCTACGTATGTGCATATGATGTGAGTAATGCATAAAAACACCTAAATGTAATCACAATCATATAGTACATGCATCTGGCTGTAAATAAGAAAATGTAATGAGTAATCGAATCAAAATTGTCTAATCTGAATGGACGGACGGAACTTGTAAACATCAATTTAATAGAAAGCTACTAGATAATTTCGAAAAGCTATTTTCCAGGTGCGCTAAATGCTTTTGGCATGCTAACTCCTGACGTGGCAATTACATTTTTCTACAGAAAACAGATTCTCCGTCCTTTATGAGATATTCTTTGTCATTTTGTGATTTTATGTCTGCGGCTACTGCATTTCCTTTTTCGTATTTCTCTTTGTTAGTTTTCTCAAAAGGTTATTAGTCCTTAATATCTCCATTAAAGTAAGCACACATATTCGAAAAGCACGCAACAAAAGATGTTTTTTTATTTATAAGAATTTAAGTGTATTTTGATTTGACGCATATGAGTTCGTCCTCTTACTTTTCGGCCCATATTCATTTGTTGTTTATGCATTTGCATGCATTGTTGTGTACAAAATTGGAAACTGCATGCCCATGCATGTACAGAATCTAATGAATGTTCGCATTTTTTGTTTCCCATGTACGATGATGTACGTAGCAAGTGCAAGTGGTCAGTTTTTGCTGCAGTGCATGCTAACAGAGGTATTTAATGTTAATGATGGTAGGCAGATACGCAGTAAGTCACCTAAATGTAGGCGACGAGAAATATTGGAATGGCAATTCACAAGTATACACGTTTCTTATGATTATAGATGAGTGAGTGCACTAAATATACATGAGTACTTATCTGTACACAGCTATAACAGAGATATTATGATTGTGTATTTGAGATGTACATGTCCGACATAAAATAATAAATAGTTAGAATGGAGTAAACTGCCGAAGCTATCTGATGTAATTTAGCAGTTCCTGCTCTCTAGCCCATTGTTACTTTTTATTTTCTGATAATGTCCATTCATATCATCATGCACTTCCCATGGCTAGGGTAAACTACTTTTTTTCTCACCACTTTTCGTTCATCCAGTTATCTGGAGCTCTCAAATCACTGGCAACCGTTACTGTCTCTCTCACACAGTTGTTTGTTCCGTTTTACTATCAAAAGTAAAAGCAGAGTGTACAAAGTACCTCTGCATGTGTCTAGATGTGAACGACAGAAGTCACAGTGAACTTACTGAACTGAATTTTGCTAATGGTTTCCATTTCATTTCCTTCCTTCTCACTGCCAATGTAAAACACAATGACTCTCTTCCATTATTTATTATAATCAAATTGCACATTAGAAACTTTCAAGAATTCGAAGATGGGATCTCCTATTGTAATTAATAAATTGTTTCTCAACTCTTTTCTATCGTACAATAGTGATTATTTTACTACCGCATAAAATGCGATCCTTCAGTTGCAATCGAAAGAGTTTGTTTGACAGTGGCTGGTGTGAATTGCCTATTAGTACTATCACTTACTGCTCAATTCAATACTGGGAATAATAATATGGTCCTTATACTGACCCATCAGTCTTTAGTACAACCAAAAACGCAACAACCGAAAGTTTTTCACATTTTAGTCATACCCATGTCGTTATCAACGAAATTAAATGTTTGGTGTCTGTAAGCATACGACTCTGCACCGGTAGTGACAGTGGACAGTGACTGTATATAGAATTTCTATCATTGATAAAGTAATCATGGTCTTTGTCGCAGCTAAAGTTTTTTTAGTCAATGTTTTATGTGCTTTGGTGCCGTGTGATCCAGACTACGGACAATCTAGAGTCTCGCAACGTTATAGCAATGCAAATTTTCTTTCTAACACTAAAAATGGAAGAAGTCTCAACAGTCACAGTGAAAATGAGATACAAACACAAATTGGGGCTCCGCCAGT
>JABASH010005322.1:0-12295 GCA_019776445.1 Tomocerus maximus | reverse complement strand
CATCAAGTTTATATCTGTAGAGAATAATTAATAGTTGAATTTGGATTGGAGTCATCAATATAGTATTACGGTAGATTTGATTGGTTTTTTTGGTTTAGTATCTTAAGGTTCATAGGTTACAGGTAATCGTATTTCTCTCTGTGTATAATTATTACAGATAAGTTTAACATCAATTTTTACAATCAGGTTGAAAAGACTCGAGGCTAAATGTATAGACTAACACAGAGACTTGACATATCTGTTGACTCATCTACAGCTACAGACTAAAACTATCAACCTAAATAGTAAGTATAATAACCCGGAAATCTACTACATTAGTACAGTATTAAGAAAACTAGCTCAGTGTATAGAGATGATGATGATGATAATAAATAACAATAATTTGCCTTTCCCTTCCACCACAGAGTAATGTACGTCTAAATGATATCCCATAGAGAAATCGATGAGTGTGCACAGTACATAACAAAGGAAACCAGAGAAATCATACGAAAATAGAGTTTAGACTTCGAAATTGTAACATTAGATACTGAAGATATTCTTGATGAATTTTTTAGAATGTTTCTTTGTAGCCCTGATCTGTTGGTAACTCTTTCCAGTGGAATGTTTGAATTTGCATAAATCTCTCCGTTTTATCTGATCTCGGATTTTAATGACTCTTCAGCACGGCTACGCTTTTTTCCGATCTTCATGAGCCTTTTTCACCACCGCCAATTTAGAGTGCGGATCTGTCACTGGCAAACTGGTGTATGGAGCATCTCGCGTTCCGTGCAGCATCAATCCCCACTCCTTCAACCATCCGCTTTGTGGACTCTCTCCAGAAAATCGAACCTTTTCAACAATAAACATTTACGTCATTTCCTTCATACACATCCTAGCATTATTCTTCCAAATGGAAATTAATTATTCAAGTGAAGGCACTTTACATAATCAAAACAGTCACAGATAATATGTCTTGCACTGTTAATTTATGACTATAGATACCTAGTAGCTATTAAAAAGTAGTAGTGTACTTTTGTCTCTTAATTATATAGGTCCTGGACCCTGAATTATTTATACGGTAAAAAGAATATTATTCCTTATGCTTACCTCGACAGTCCAAGTCCCCCTTGGGTTTTCTCCCCATGTGTGAGTTGTCATGAATGGCCATTTCACAAATCCATCATGTCTATCGTCATCATTTGGTCTTCGACTCAGAATCATGGATCTGCAAAGTTTTTAAATATATACTTACTGCGTGCAACTATATTATATATATAAACTTTCATATAATGTTGGAAGTAGATCTCTTGAAAATGTTTTGCGTTGATGCTCTTCCAGCTTACCTAGTGCCCATAGGGGAAGTCAAAAATATCAACACCTCTCCACGTCGAGTAGCATTCAGAGTTATAACAGCCTGTACGTGTTCAAGATAATTTACTTCTGTCTCGCTCCCTTGACAGGCTTTCGTATCCAATTTCAGGACCAAGAACCCACGAATTGGAATAGGACTAATACAAAATATAATTCAATTTCCCATTAGTTGGAAGAACTTTGTGCATAGTATAAAGTTTTGGAATGAAAGTCATGAAAGCTCCTATTTACTGAAGTGGTATATATAATAAGTTGTTCTATTCTTATCTTTCTCTAACTAAAAACAAGCATACAAAAAATCTAGTACGAATGCAGATCGATAGTGTGACATTTATGACTAAAAAAGTATCTCACTGGAGTTTAACAATGTTTCCTCCATCACAGTGATAACGAGCAGGAACAGTTTTCCACTCTTTCGACAGCGCCACCATAGCCCCTGCATCCAACACTCCAAATCCGAATAAATGATTGAATTCCAGCCCAACTCCATTCATCGTCCAGTGAAATCTTCCCTTGGCATCAAACAACGAGTTTCTTTTTGATGTTAGTACTGTCAGGTGTTGAATATCTCTCCAGCTCAATTGAGGACTGTGAAAAATGTTTACACACTTTCATTAGAAAACGTATTTACATTTGTGGTTGATATATCATGCATATGTACATAAACTATAAATGTTCACTATTACAGACAGATTAATTTTTAATCATCTTACTTTGCTTCCAAGGCCAAAGCAAATACACCTGCAGCTTCCGGAGCAGCGGCGGATGTTCCCGAATGACTCTTCGTGCATTTTCCATATAAATCAGTCGTTGCCTGTTATTCCACAAATTTATGTTTCCATTAGTGTTTAATGACTATAATATGATACTATACCGTCTTTAATATTTCATATTTCCATGCATTAAAAAATCACGTTGTTGCTACTGCCCTGCAGTAATCTTGTCTATTACAGTATGTCAAGTCATAGAGCTGAAATATGCACTTTCATTCACTCTGTTAACTCCATATAAAACTTTCATTTAGCTTTCACTAGACTTTCACCAGAATAAACTTGAATGTGATTTGAAAGTTGAAATCTTCATATGGAATTCGGATATAGAAAGAGACTTGTGACAATTTCAGAACATACTGTAGTAAATTGACTTTTGCACACAATGCAAAAGTTACTTACTATATGCTTGAGTATAAAATAAAAATAATGTTTTGACGTACCACGCCCGTATTTGGGTCTTTGGCTCCATTGCTAAATGTGGATGCAAGTGTAGAAGAACAAGATTCGTCATAGTGTGCATTTTGTCCATCGTTAATAGCTGAGTTAATGGATATAGTCCACATTGAAGCCGCATAGCCGTCGCAATTGCAGTCGTCATCCTCACCTCCATCCCCACTGGCCCACACGTAAATATTTCCAAGACCATTCCGTCCCTAATAAATAAGTTTCTTAGCAAATCCCTAGTATTTGTACAATTACACACAACATATACAGTCGACTATGTACTATAAAAATAGTCAATTTACATCTATATACAATGTGTTTCTTATATGACTGCTATTTATTGAGGCACAGAGCAGGGAATGTTATGTGTGGATACAAGAAGTGGAAGAATTTCAAAGCAGTTGGCAGCAATTTACCTCGTTAACTCCTCTAACGATTGCCCTCATGGTGGCATTTCTAGGTCCGTCTACTGTTTTTCCGTCGTCTGTAGGGCCCCAAGATGCACTGTAGATATCTATCAAATTAGGTTCATGGCCCATGGAATTTGCTTCTATCAGGTCGGTCATGTACGGTTGGTCCAGCATCCGTATGCCTACAAATACAAACAGACATAAACAACGGAAACGTAAGTCTATACACAGAAATAATATCTATCTCATTCCAGGACAATATTTGTCTTGCCAGAGATAGTTTTACGTATACCTAATTCTTCTTGAACAAATATAGATATAGTCTGTATATAACAAATCAGCATTAATATATCCGGGCTTTTTCCTCGCTAAATATTTTTATTGTGTCTGCCTACAATAGAAATGTTCTTCAGAGCATTTTTGCTCCGAGAAAATGTCATGAGAAGAGCTGAAGTATAAATATTGGGGCATTAAGGTTGTCTGAAAGACTTAACAAACACTTCACTCTGTATCATTCTGGGAATAAAGGAAAGAAAAACAATTCAATGGAAAGGAAACTTTCTTCAAAGCTACCATACATGCATCATCTAACCTTTCTGAGCACAAAACTTGCCTTACGAAGACAGTTGTACTTTTACTCTCATTTAACCAAAAGTAGAAACATTTGCGTATTATAATATGTAATATATATACCTGCAACTTTGGAATCGTAAGCTACACCAACTCCGCAAACATGATTGTCTCTAGCTGCAGCCACTTCCCCAGCACATCGAGTCCCATGACTGTAATTAGACAGAATAACCGAATTCACCCACCCACCCACTTTCTAACAAGTTTTTAATTACAAGCCTGAAAAGCAATTAACACAAAATAGTAGTAGCAGATCCTAACGCATGAAAAACTATTATCCTACTAAAGCACACTACAAACTGCACCCAAGGATGATTTAAATTTACATCAAACACTGAAAACCTCCTTCTACTAAGCACTCATCTGGGCTCCACTTTAATTACAAATTGCAATAATGAATAGTGCGAGTGTACAACGCTTTAGCAGTCAAAAATGGCTCGACTACAATGTGAAAAAGTTAAGAGTAAAAAAACACAATATTGAAACGCATTATCTTCGTCAAAACAGAAGCCACTAGAAACTGAATAACTGAAACTGAAGCCAGGAAACAAAGTTTTCTATTTACTTCAATAGGCCATTAGCGTAATTCAAACAAATTATGCGAAACCATAGTTTACTAATAGACTCACCTGTTAAACCAATCGTCCGTGTATCTTGGATATGGAAATGGATCATTGCTGCTGAAGTCATAGCTGGCTTTTGCATTCTGAAACATGAACCATTTTCCAAGTTGACAATTTCATTTGCATAATTTTACTATGCTCTCGATTAGATATAAATTCTCGTGAACTAGATTTACAGAGAATTCCATGTATTCGCCAAATTCGTCTATATAGAGTCTCTGTATATGTCTGTGTAATACAATAACGTGGATTTATATAAGAAATGTCGACATGGTGTGATATTTACAAGAGTATTATCTCTAGTTGACGAATGTGTTTGTGATTGTGACGCATATATACGGGTGAGAGTGTTAGGTTGAACGAGTCACGTACACAGAGTCAACATTGTATGTGTAATAATGTAAATTGAAATTGAGAGATTGAGAAAGGGGAGAGAGAAAGTAATTAAATCCAAGTCGAACTGCATGTATTTATCGTTATTAGGAAGGACATTCATGTAGTGTGGCATGCATGCAGTAGTCGTAGTTTCATTTACAATGTGTAAATTAGGCCGTTTCTGTGAAAGGAACTGGATCTTCAGGCGTCAAATGGAGTGAAATAGACATTTGGCAAGAGCAGCTGTGCCTTAATTAACTTACATAGTTGAACTTGATGTCAGGATGCATGTAATCAACTCCATCATCCATGATTGCTGTTGTCACATTCTTGCCAGTGATTCCTTGAGCCCAAGCTGCTTCTACGTTTAAATCTAGCTTTGGTTTTCCTCCGTTTTGCCCCGTATTTTTCTAGGAATTTTAAGCATTGTCAAACAATCTGTCCCAATTTATTTGCTAAACCTTTCAAAATCCTGCAATTAACTTACATCTTATTCACACTATTCGTTCTTAGACTAAAAAAGTATTAGTGCCTACATAAATTAATCAAAGCATGGCAATTCAGAATATAATAGGATATTTTTCGACTGAATTCCTCAAATAACTTAATAAATATCTGCCCCAAGTCAGAATAACAGGTTGCCAATAAAACTCAGATATATCTCTCTATCTTCAGTACATTCATAAGGTTTCATCTTTCATATTATTATCTACTTCTGATATTAGCACCACAATAGCTAATAACACTAGAAAGGGTTTGCTAATAATCCTGCAGAGAGACAAACGAAAAAGGTAATAGAAGATTCCCTATAGAATAGATAATACTAACATATGGGATGTACCTATGAAAAGAATTTCATGAAATAAAATGAGCCAAGATGAATACATAGAACTAAGTATTTGTGGAATTCCAATTTCCTCTTTTTGCAATAGGAGTGGGCGAAAAGAAAAGCTGCTCACACCGAGAGAATAAGTACATAGTCTCCATTCCTACGGATTCCCTGGCAAACTCATCATTTTTTATTTCTTTTATGTGAAGACAGCCTATGCAACAAGATGCTGTAACTTCTGTAACCAGATATAAAACATTCATAGTATTACCTCCTATGGATGTGTTCAACTCACAACAGCAGGAAAATGTGGTGAACTACACGTAATGATGCATAGCAATATTATATCTTGTTACATGTCTGTTTTCCCGCAAAGGAATAAAAAATGTATGCAAAACATATATCTGTCTCTCGCCAAAAAATAAAACATTTCCTACAAGTTTTAGCATAAGTTATACTATTATACCCTCTAGAAGTGCTTACTAATAGGGTCGATGATGATATCAAGAAGGTAATACGAGTATTTCTAGGATTAAGACACTTGCATATACAGTAGTAGTAGTATCATAGGGAGAAAATGTAAAATTGGAGAAAGCATGCACTTAGGTACTTAATCGTAAGATGTATGCTGATGTTGGAAAGATTAGACTAACAAGGAAAGTTTATTCTTACAACGTACTAAAGAATTGAAAGCATGCAATGAGACATAATGGTGGAGAGTGTGCTGGAGAAGATATAATATTTAATTTAGCATCACTTTCAACGCTTTATTACCTCTTGTACATAGAATAACAAACACGGTGGAGCACTCGATATGCCTAGAGCACTTAGAGATAGTTTTTTATACACGCTAGTGATCAGGAATTCCGAATGCTGCGCAAATCTTCATTTCTTTCTACATTATGGCCCTTCAATTTTGATTTACTTTTACAAAGAGAGTCGGAGAAAGCAAAGTGAAAGCAAACTCTTATTCTTACCAGGTACCATTGGTTTGGAAATAAAGGATCAGTCGGGTCTGAGCTCTGTGGGGGCAATTCCACTAAGTTTTCCACACGCAGAGGTTGGAACCCACGCTTGACACGACGAAACCCTGACTGTTGTACAGCTTGTTTAATCTACGGTTCAGAAAAAGTTATTCTCAGAAATAATATAGATATGGATGTTACAAAAGATATATGAGCAACATGCAATGCTTTGCCTTCCTAATTAATTAAAAAAATAAGTCTATATTATATCCTTGAAAAAGAGAAGATCATCCACTGTTGATTTTCTCATTGTACTCGAGGATAGAAACTACAGGAGACAATATCTGGCTTAATTACTCATTTCTATGTTGATAAAAGAGACAAAATATATTCAGCTCGGATGATATCAACGCAACTGGTGATCATTCAAAGAGAAAGCAGGCACAACAGGCTTTATCTCTTATCCAAGTAATAAATACTTACCATAAGTACCATCATCACATTCAATAGAATTGAGTAGAATACTTAACCTAGACTGGTTTTGCGAAATCATTGATTATCAGAAAAGTATGAATGAATCAAATGATGTTTTTTTTACCAGAGGGTCAGCCTTCAAAAGACGTGTGTGAGGAATACTTCTCTTCGAGCGAGCATGTGGCAAACCCCGATGCACAAAGTGAAACTCGTCCTCGGATCCTATTATCTGTTATTATTTCACAACAAAAAGACTCTCATTACTTTACTCACAATGCAACCTATAATTTCAACACTAGTACTCTGGAAAATAACCGCAATTTGCATGAAAATAACACTTTAGATTTCCTTTGAATCTGCGCTGTTACTTTCATTTCCTTCTTCTAAAATATCTACTTTAAAGTACTTCACGGGGAAAATTGAATGACTATTTATACTCACTGTATCTTCGGCTAACTTCTTAAGGATTCCTCGTATCATTTATTATTAGAATTTATTCTTGAGTACTTTCTTTATACTCTTTGCAATTGTAACCAACCATTCTCTATGCGTAATCAGCATAATAATTCATTAAGCTCAACAGTATCTCAACCATCTCAACAACAAGCTAAGAATATAAAGTGACAGAAATTAAGTCGACATACTGAACAATTCTGCAGTACATATCAATAAAATGTTAGATTCGTCATTTGTCATTCTATTTCATTTTCATTAGTAAGCATCGCCTTGAAGATTTATGAAAGTAAATACTGCAACATTGCTTGTGGTTGGTTGAATTTCTATAATTTTCTTGTGTATGAGATTCATTAGGAGGAGGCGCACGTGGAGTTTAGCATAAATATTTAGTGGACTTACCGAACCCAAATTCTCGAAGCCATTTCGTTTAGCAATATGAGTGGCCTGGTCAAGACCATGATTCCCAGTGAGTTTGACGTAGAAAGAATTAGTAAATACTTCAGGAGTGGCTTGAATGACACTAAGAATGGCAACCAGAAACGACAGAGTGAGAACTGGCCATTGGATCATGACCGACTTACAAATGCCGACCACGGAGCATGATGTCTCATTCCTCATCGCCCACTAACTCTTCAGATGACAATAAATAAATGTCTCCACTTTCTTGTCGTATTCTCCCTGTAAAAATACAAAAAAAATTAAAACACAAGTCTCTAAATTTCGGAGATTTTATCAATGAAACTTCATTGCGAATAAAATTACCCAATTTTGAACAGCTTAATATAAAAATAGTGAAAACTATGACTGAAATATTGGGACGATGATGCGTAGAGTTATGAGGTCACGTCACAAAGGTCACAGAACACAAGAAGACACAGTCACAGAAAATGTAAATGAAGAGAATGAAGTAATTTCGAGGGAAATGTAATAGAAAAGTTCAAGACTCAAGAGTATGATCTGTCTTGCATGAAATAAATGGTAGAAATATTAGCACTTGTCGTATTGTATTTATCTAAATAGTAGAATTAGAAATCTGGAAGTACGAACGGAATAATTGTACTTACTTTACTAGTACTACACTAATAAGTACGACAAGAGGATGGTTGACAATAAGAGTGAATAAAGTGTCTGTATTGTCAGGCAGCTGGAATGGAAAAGAACAAATAGGATGGATGGATATAATATTCCACAGTAAAGTCAAACCAAGCACTGACTATTCCGAGTACACGTTCCAAGGGAAAGTCCTGGAGATGAACATACGTCGGTAGGTATCCTATACACATATATACATTATAATATATTCCTCTGTATTATATGTATGTAAGAACATTGTACATACCGCAGTAGTGAAAGCTACAGCCACGGTTGAATTTCCTTTGATTTGCCTAATATATATCTAATGTAAGGTAAACATCATGGAGCACTAGGAGAGCTTATAACCTTCCAACTTCCAGCAGCTCCCAGTTAGTAATGTATATCCCTGCAGTTTCTTATTACATTAGCGTCTCCATACATTGGCATATAGTCTACGTATATTACACAATGTACTGTATTATAGTCGGGGAAAGTTTATCATGGGAAACCAAATGCTAAAAGCTGGAATCCCTTTCACACGGATTACTTCTGGAGAGAAAATGTCCATTGAACGAACGTCAGTTGTTTGAGCGTCACCAAATTGATTTTCGAAGGAGCGCATGAACCGGTTCAGTACTTTCCCCCTTTCATTCTCTCTTTCTTTCATTCTCGAATCGAATGGGCTTCTTCTCCAGCTTGCTCGCATTCTACCCGGAGGCTCTCTCCATGTAATACAAGTCCCACTATGACACTACTACTGCACTACTCCTTCAACACAATGCACCATACAAGAAATGCATTAGTTCCGACTAACATCCTATAGAGATCTAGAATAGTTGGTAAGACATAGCCAAGTGTTATCTATACATCACCACCCTGTAATTTCCTCTATATTATTCTGTTTCCTTTGCATGTGTATATATTTGCACTATATATTAAGCACATTTATTTGCACTTGGACATTATAATGTACTTTTTGTATTATTTTTACAATTCAAATATAGCGACCATATTTTGTGGTATGTACATGTTTGAAATATTAATGTCCAACTTTCCCCGTGAACTTTCTTCACTCAAATGACAACTGCATGCCCTTTGAAGTAGGTTCCCACATTAGAGTTGCCACCATAAAAGTAAGTTGGAGTGTGTAAGAAAAGCTTTTCTGACCTAGCCTTGTCTTTGACAGTATGGATATATTATAGGGAGATTTAGTAACTGTAGTCTGAACTCTATAATCCAAGTCGGCTTATTTCTCTGTGAAGTGACGGCTCGTGTTTTTATTCGTACGCAGATGATTTCGATATTTGTACAAGGAGCAATAAAGTCCTCAAAAGCAAACTAGCATGACAATGACAAGTACAGGGTTGTCTGCTTAGCTCCGTTGGATTTAGTATTCCTCCCATTTCACCGTTGTTAGACTATGTCATTCTCTTATTTACACCTTTCTCCTTGATTAGAAGAGTAATTGCTCAAATATTTACTCAACCCATGCTAAACAAGATAAGCTAAGCACAAAGAATTAGGGATTCCTTGTAGCAACGATAAACAGAATATAAAGAAACTTTCCGACATGACATACATACGAATAAAATGCAGATAAACTTATAGGTTACCAACAAAAATAGTCCGACCTCTCCACATACATAAAATCAACCATTTCCCCAGTAGTTCGTTTTATTACTAGAAATCATCCCGTCTGTCTATCTAAGGCTTACAGCAAATAAACGTAATAGCCTCCCTGAAATAGCTGAGATAAGTTTATGACATGTTTTGCTTTGTATCACCGTGTCTATTTGTTTTTGATTATAGTTCTTAGTCATGCTATGTTATTAGCCGTTCTAAAATTTTACTCTCCAGTCAGAGTTCATGTGATGTAATGTCGGTTTTAAGTGCCTTTAAGAGTGTTAAAGCCACAGCCACTCCTTCTCAAAACTCAAAACCAACGGAGAAGGAAACCCCAACACTCGTAAAATTACAACACAGCGCCATGCCTACCTAACCGACACTTTCTTTCGCCAATTTAATTTTCTCTCTTGCGAATCGACTCTGTCCTTCACTCCCCTCTCTACATACACCACTGTAATTTATTATCTTCCTTTTTGCATACTACTATATAATACTAAAACGCTAAAACTTCGTTATGTATGTAGGTGAAAAATACTCGTTTCTCCGCAATATTATGTAAAACAAGAGAGAATGTCGAAATCTAATATTCAAAAAGCTACTCAACTGATATATAGACAGTTATACGCGGAAACATTATGCTATCCATCTTCACCAACCTATTATGCAAATATGTTTACCTAATCTATACCACCATGAATCTATTTATCCCTTGATAAATTACATATATGTTTCTTGCATATAAAAATGTCAAGAAAATATATACTATAAATAGTTTAAGTCTATATGGGTTAGGTATGCAAATAATATACTTTCTGTATAGTTTATATAGATACCCCTTTATATGGAGATGAGTAGGAAATTCTTCATTTCATCCAGAGCTTGTTTAGAGCACATCTTTCAACTTTAACCACTTTTTCCTATTTAATACCATCGTGGATCCAATGCGTTAAGTCTATAGGAGCGTATGAGAATCCAGATTGTATGCACAAGCGAGATTAAACTTGATATAGTAAGTCCTGTCTTTATAGTAGTGAAGTTCGTCCTTAAGTAATGAGAGCTTTTTCCAGTCACAGAGTGCAATCAAAAGTTTCATTTCATTTTATTCCTCATTTAGTCCAAGAAAGTTTCGTTTCGTCAAAAGAAATTTTTTGTGACTTTTGTATGTATTTACTTTTTGGTAGGATTTTTCCCCTCTGGTTGGGTTTTCTCATTGTGCGGCTTTTTGAATTATATTTTCTACAGTCCATTGAAGGAGTGAGTCGTGTGACGTATGTGGAGTACTATATTTAGTTAGTATACATGCACTTTAGTCTTTTGTACATAAGACTTGTCATATTAGTCGAACATGAGTGGAATTGGTAAGCGGATTTTCTTGCTTGACATAAGATTCTTTTAGGTAGTAGGAATGAAAGTGAACTTGTATTTGAGATGAGAAGGAGAATGCCAACATATTGCAATACTTACATGAGAGTACTTACTAACTAACTTTCCCAGCATATGCTGCTCTGTATGTAGAGCAATTTCTCACCGGCTGCTCCTTCCCCTCCTTCTTTTTCACTCCACTAAACTTTCTTGTCCTGATTTGATTTTCTTTGACTTTCATGGCTACTGGCGAGGAGGGAAAGAAACTGAAGGAACTCCTAATGTAAATTCATGCTCACATTGTTCTTCCTCTCTGAATAAATAGTAATGAGCCACTACATTATTCTACTACATGTGTTTACTTATGACACAAAAGGTTCCTGCTCAAGAACATAATAATAGTCAAGCATTAAATTTCGCTTCATATTCCCAGTCTACTTGACCTGCACTCCCTACATCCTAAGTTTATTTTCATCGCTACCCTATTTATGAATACTTTCCTTTTATGAGATTAACTCCTCCGAGGAATAAACTGTCATTCCCACTTATGCACTCTACGCAACTTACTTTATGCAAATTATCATAAAACAGTCAAGGCGTACATGGGTAGACATCACAGCATTAGTATAATGTAATGTAAATGCAAGTACCAAGTTCTATTATTACTTGGCTATAAATAGCTTGAGAAAAGAAGGTTACTACAATAAATATTGCTCTCAGGCCACTATTACACTTTATGATCTAGCACAGATAAGGACTACAGTAATTGCTGCTGCTAATTTGAATTTGCAATGCAAACACTAATGATTCCCCGGTAAAAAGCGGAATATCCGGCTTGTTTTTATTATTCTACTCTCATGTAGCATACATTCAGTTTACAATAGTTTGACAAACATTTTATTTC
>JABASH010005321.1:0-12301 GCA_019776445.1 Tomocerus maximus | reverse complement strand
TAATAGGAAAAATATGAAAAATGATACTAAATTAATAAATCAAAACTTTCAATCAACTCCAATTTTAATGGTAAACCAATGTAGTTTTCATTTTGTGAAATTTTTAAAATAGGTAAAGTAATTAGGTATATTTTGAAGTTGAATATCCGCCATTTCTTGCAGATAAGCCGAGTTCTTATTTCCGTCTAAATATTTTGGAATCGGCTTTTTGAGCTGTGAGAGCGTTTTCTGCCTACTAAAAAGAGAAGTGTAGTTTGGAGTTGGGATAAATGTTGATAGCGTGTTATTGGCTATAGTGCCATTTGAGTACTTCTAGAAAGTATCGTAAAGTAGATCTCGGAATTGTGGATTTTCGTTTAGCCATGTTTCTATCTGTGCTTATCTTGCCATCTATAGACATTATAGATTTAGGAATCTCTATCTGCTCAGTATTCATGTAGGGATCTTTGGATGTCTAGTGTTAAGATGTAGTGATGTACATATACGTATGCAAATATCTTTTCGAAAGAGTTTGAGAGCAAGGAGCTTAATAGATGAGAACATATGTCACAAGTGTAAAGTTCCGGATTACCCACTGCTCTCTTATCTATGTATGCAATATTTGTTTCTTCAAATCACATCTTGACTTCCCTCAGTTTTTTTCATGCCAACGCCAAGTATCCAGCAGTCATGCGATGAGTGAGCTGTATGTAAGCCGTATGTATCACCAGTTGTACTATTACTGTTCAGTCAACCAAAATATTTTGTTAGACGGATCGGAGACACAGAGAAAAGACAACATCTCCATTTTTAACATTTTACAAAGATAATACAATCTTAATTGCGAAAATGAAATAATTGTGGGATTTTCTATTTATATACTATGAAGTTTTGTGTCTAAATAACGTGCAGGGAAGACATACGAACGACTATAATTCAGAGACAAACATGTTATTTCACAGATACACCTACCAACTACATACTTATGCAAAACAAATATATAGGAGCACATGTGCAACTTTATTGCCTACTTCATAATAAGCAGGAGCTAGCGGTAGTATGAATAAACTAAGTAGTACATAATACTCACTCTGTGTGCATTCGAGTTCTGTAAATACCAACATGAATTTGCATGTTGACGTTTGTCTATTCCATCCCTGTTTGGCTCCACTCATCTGTGAATTCCACTTGAATTTCCATATCCGTACTTATAAATAGTACGATAACTACCTTAGTACAAACAGTGCCTTCCCAAATAATATTACTGTGGCGCCCATGCAGAGTGAAATGGCACAATAGAATTTACGTTAACATGGGAATTGGTAGCTAATGTAAGAAAATAAAATTATACTAAGTAAAGCATGCATACGTCAGTGGGAAATTAATTGGATCCCGTTGTTTTTATCCGTATGAACTTATACAATGTATATGACAGTAGATATACGAAGTTATACAACTTTTACATTTACATAGCTGACTTAGCTCTATTGCATATCCTACTTACTTAGTATTATAATTATGTAGTATGTAAGTAGGTATGTTTATCTGATAGTATTTAGTATATTTTAATAATATACAAATCAAAAGTTAACTCATTGCAAGAGATGCCTATGACATTCTTATCAGAATGATATATCATCCCGACATGCCTCAAAATATTTCTTGTGTCTATAGGCCCAGGATGAATATAAATAATATTAAAGTGATATGACTCCTATAGGGCATTTGTGGAAATGGTGATATGCACTGATATGGGAGTTAGAGATGTATAGTTATTCTGCAGACGGTAACAAATTGGAATAGTGTTATGAAGACATTTAAGTATATCGACAAAGCTGTCGACAGGGAAGCCGAAAGACACAGACGCACGTACGGCAATAAATAAATACGTACCTAAGAACGTCAGGGAGTTGATTTACATTTCTATATGGTGTAATAATTTATAGATTCCTTGAACCAGTAGCATTGGGTAGAAATGTGTCGGAGAGTGTGGGAGTGAATTGAAATAGAATTAAGTCTAAGAGATTCTGATACCTTTGGCGGGTGAAGTATTGAGGGAGGAAGGAGATTGATAGGTGATGTCGTGATGTGATGCGAGAGTTTGCAAATACACTTTTCTCGTTGCGATGAGATGTTGTTAAGTGTTTGTCGTTTGGAGAGAGTCAAGGAGCTATTGTCGTCGTGGCTTCAGGTCTTGATAGGCTTTGTATCTCGACATAAACGAGACGAGGATGAAGCAGCACACACTAAACTACTTATGTCGATAGCGGAGCACAGCACTTGAGCCCAATCCAATGACAATGCTAGTTAAGTATATATCTGGATGTTCTGCTCATCTCGGATCTGGTCTGAATGTCAGAATTTCATCGGGTGAAATGGAATTGGTGGGAGGAGGTCGGAATCGAACGAGGAAATATAAAATTCACTGATCTGGTCAATCCAATCTTACGGCTGTCGGGATGGGAGCGAAGAGCAGTAAAAATAAAACCAAGAGGCAATCACATCACACAGAGACGGTGGGCCAGACTCGGTAGGCACCCGGGTGAGTGAGACTCAGGAGAGGTAGACCTGTGTGAGACGAAAAATCGGGAGTTTTGTGAGTCAAGTGAACTGAGTGAACTGAGTGAGTGACGCGGGGATGAGCACAGCTTAGCCGAACCTCGTGCGAGAGCAGGCGAGTCAAACAACCTTGTCTAAAACGCCATGTAGAATCTAATATCTAATTTTCTGTGTAGGGACCCAGCTCTTGTTTTGTGGTCGTCAGGATTCTTTCGATCTATCCCAAATAAATCTTTCTGACGACTCGAGAGATTTCCGAGTTATTGACAATTTCTTGGCAATCACTACTCTTCTCTGACAGATGAGACAAAGTCAGGTGAGGAAGATTAATTCAGAGTTTTGTCTCATTACACTCTCCACCATAAAGCAACACAAACAAAAACACGGATTTTCTGTCGTTTACTTATTCCACAGGATATCTCCGAATATTACAAAATACCACGTGTCTGCGATCTGAAAATTGATCAATTAGACGGTTTTTATTTTTGCATGGGAGAAAGTCACAAAGTTCCTTTGGATACCAAGTCAGAACTGAAGTCACAACGAGGGAAGCGAGTTGCCTCCACAGTTTCCCGACTGTGGGCTGTAGTCTAATGTCTTTGGAGTGTGTATGTATGTAAGTAGGAAGCACTTTATGTAGTTTACTCACTAAACTACAGTAAACACATCTCTCCTACTACATACACTCTACTAATGCTATAGAACTATTGAAGATGCTCCCCACTATCTCCCTATGCTGACTCCTCTATCTCATTCTGGTTTTACATAGATAGCTATTTAACTATCTCAATAGCTCATGTCAGTTAGAGATGTGTTCGTCTACGTGTACAGATAAACACATACGCAGGCAGGAGCTGCTCTCAAGATCCTACGCTCAAGATTTCCAAGATATGTAAATGCCGTATTATTCTCAAGTTTCTATATTGTTCCATTCAATAGCAGAGTATAAGTAACTACAGATTGCGTCTTCCTACGGATAATAATGTGTGTCTTCTTCAGACGGCTACATCCGCGGATTACAACTTGTTTCAATGTATCTCTTTCTCAGACGTTTCCCTGCAGATCTTCTACCTCTACTATCTGAGTAGTTGGACTGGCAATAGTCAGAAGAGGAAAGGACGAGGTAGAACTGGTAGAAGCACCCAACGGATCGAAGGTAGACTGAGAACTGGAAGACAGTTTCCTACCAAACTCACTTACAACTACTACAACTCGAGACTCAGACTAACTGCGATGTGATGAGGCTGAAGCTATGCACAATCCACACAACCCAGAAGAATAGACTTTTGGCTTTCGTTCCTCTTCCACTATACCCATCTATTTACTTTAGTGGGAGTACAAACACAAGTAATACATTTATCTACTATATGTACCTGCCTGGCCTAACCACCAACACAAACTCTCACTGCCCATCATATTCGGGCTATACCACCACCTCACTCCAATCTTCTTCCAACTAAACCATACACTTATTTTACAAAATACTTTTACAACCAAACTCTCTCAAATTTTACTCAAATATACCGTCTTTTTTAAAATTGACAAACATTGCAACATCAATATTTGGCACACACACACAAATCGATCTCTCACAAATTAATTAAATCTCATGCAAATACCTCATTGCATAACCCATTTTCATAACTATTTACCATCCATGAAATAGTTAACTTGTAGACAAAAACTTACTAGTATGTGGCATTATTAAAATCTTTAAAATCTAGAAGGTGACAACCTACCAGGAACTGAGCTTCCATGTTATAACCTATATATATCGAAATATTCACCGATGGAAGCCAATCTGCATTCCTAAGAAGTATGTGAATAGGAGCAGTCCAAATGTCTAGTATATTTGTCATAGGATCGTTTTAGGATATTTATTTTTTCTACCTATTTAAATGCTTAAAAGGATCAAACATTTAATACAGAGTTATTACTGAGTCAATGATATAAGATTAAATGTAATAGCAAACCTAAAACTAAAAATAACGCAATTAGTGGGACAATTATACACCTTTAAAAACTATCAAAAACGTATATGAACACCAGAGTGGAAAGCTAAGCGGTTGAGAACTGATTTTCTATTCACGCACTAAATATGTGGAACTTGTATACTAAAATTAATATACGGTTGAAATAGAAATGAATATAATTCAGCTTCCATCTGTGCATTAAATTATTTTGTTTTGTTAAAATTATCAATTTTTATGTTGAGTTTTCAGTTAAATGACATTCATTTCAGATTAGGATTGAAAGCTGCTAGCTGTTGAACAAAATAAATACCGAGTGACAATGACAATGAATACAAAGTACATGACACGACAATGACCAACAAAAATGCATACCCTAACTACGTAAAGCTTCCTAACAATAGGGATACAAGAGCAAGGCGTAAGAGTGTAGCTGGGTATGCTATATTTATGTATTTGGTTATAACATCAAGATTTATAGCATCAGAAGAATAGCAGTAGTATTGTACATTTAGTTAGTTTCTTTATTGTTGCGTAGGCAGGTACATCATAATGATATTATACATCGTGGCGATGCGATGCTATGCAATTGAACAGCTAGCTTACGATTAGCTATGAGTGCTTGGAACACAATGCTTTGCAAGAATCCTGAGGCTGCACAGGATGAAATGAATAGAGGATGAGAAGAATCATAATACTTAAAGACGCGACTGAAAGATTCAGACGTGAATATACGGTATATCCATTACTAGCCCTGGCTATACTTTATGTAACATCATACGATGAGTATATCATAGGTAAAACCATTCATATTAAGGGTACTCACGAAAATTGTCTTACGTCTTAAATTCGTATACTTCGTAAAAGCACATGCAGCTCATCACTGAACTACTACAGTGTACTCGTTCAAGTTAGCTATCTTCGCGGACTTCAAACCGTGTGCTCCACAAAGGGAAAGATAGCGCTGCGAACTTAATCTTTCGAAATGCACATTCATGCATAATGCTTCAGATTTTGTTTTTGTGAAATTCTTCCTTTGGTATCGCACCCAGTGAAGATTTAATCGTCATAATATGGTTCAGGCCGTACTTCATCCTGTAACATAGGTCCAACAAACAGCCCGTATGCCGGACAAGCAATTACACGGCAACCATACAATATTTTATAGTCATAGATAAACACTTTATTTTCAACAAATGTACCAGTTGGTAACTCCCCTCACGCCTTCAAAAATACTTGTTAAGCGGATAATACATTTATTTATTAAACTCCGACTGGTTGCCGTGTTATTTGCCGTTCGGCATACCGGTAGTTTGTTGGACCTATGTTACAGAACGAAGTGCGGCCTGATATGGTTTTAAACAGTTCGTCCTTCTATGACAACTTTGTACTGAACTAGAAAGCCAAATTCATCAAATTTGAGGCCAGAATGCAACCACGGTGACAATTTTTATTGAGCTGTTAGATAGTGAACAAATTTTAAGGTTTTCAATAAGAATTGCCATTGGCGTTGTTTTGAGCAGTCAATCAAATCACAAATGACCAATCTTTAGGAAATAATTTTTGAAGTGATTATTTGCCATACCTAACAAATTCACCATTGTACGAAAATAGTACAGTATTATATCAGTGGCAATACCAAAAATGATTTTTATGTAGAAATTATAAATCAGTATTGGCGTTTGTAGTTAAGATACACAAGACCTATATTTTCAAATAAAGCTCTTGCATTTTGCCACTCATAATATTATTTGTAACACCGTAAATGAACTATTCCTGTGCCTATTTTATGGGATAACTTTTTCGGGGCTTCTTAAGAACTATTTTTGGCAGCTGAAAGAATTTTTTTGTCTTCGAATGCAAATGGCAGCTCAGAAAATTATTGTGGCTTCGAAAAAGAAATGTTAATGGCAGCTGAACGAATTGAAATGGCCTCCACGAATGAATGAATTTCATCTTTTTTTTGCATTTTATTCATCTTTTTCCGTTTTAAATAAGTTTAGATTTGACTATTTATTTCATTTACAACCGAATTTTTATATAGTGAGTGATATGATATCACTAACTACTTGTAAATGGTATTTTGTACTCCGATTATTATATTGCAAGACAGCATAATCTCAAAAAGAACTAAGATTATAAAAATTTCGAGGCCTCAATTTTACTGCAAAGTCAAACTCAATTGTGGCGTCGGGAATGCTTTCTAGTCTCAGTTATGGCATTATATTATATGAAGCAACGAGGAAATCATGAATACCCCTATTGAGTCAAACTACTTTCTGTATATGCAAGTATTATGAGTTGACTGGCTATGTATGTATTGTCCGTAGTTTCTGTTCTCTATGATAAAATTGAGTTGAGTTACCTACAGACAGATAGATCTTGAATGAGTACACAATTCTTCTTGTAGTTACTTCCATTTGTTTACAGTTACATAGAGGATTTCGGGCAAAAACTTTTACACAAGGATTAATCAAATGATGAAGAGTAATGATATGAGTCGTGGTTTGTTTGATCTGCTTGCTACTCAATGGCATTCCCTGTCTATCAATAACCACACTCTTATGCAACAGCTTAGTATATGCTTTGTGAGCTATTTACCAAGCAAACGTTCTCAGTCTCCATTTAATGACTCTTATCTTCAGTTAGGATTAGACCACAGATGAATCAAAGTCATTACGTCGCCTGCTGCACCACCTGGTAGTTTGTGTGGATCTCTTTCCTT
Organism: Tomocerus maximus; assembly: GCA_019776445.1. Lineage (NCBI taxonomy): Eukaryota > Metazoa > Arthropoda > Collembola > Entomobryomorpha > Tomoceridae > Tomocerus > Tomocerus maximus. The sequence continues at coordinate 5,068 of JABASH010005321.1, read as the reverse complement.
AATAACTATCATGTTATTCTATCTAACTAAAATATTATCATGTCAACCCAACCTGACGTTTTCATTATACAACCGACAACCACCTATTTAAATATTTATCAAATTTTATTACTTTATCATTTCATTATTTCAAAGCTAGATCAATAAAAATAATTTATACTTATACATAGATTGTTTTCTAGTTATATTAGTACCTGCTTACCTATGATATGTTTGTCTTTATTGGTTCCAATAGGAATTACTTATTCTTTTACTAATACTTATTTAGCTGCATTGACAAACCGAGCATTGGAATTGGACGTGCTTATAATAATTTCATTTCAAATAAGTATATTATGCATACAATAGTAATGCTACAATCATCTCCATTTTAAGACTACTTATGAATCATTTGGAAATTAATCTTAAATTAAATGATTTTTATATTTATTTTGAATTACATCACTCAAAATCTTCTACTAGTATATAGTAATTCCGTACTAAAGTAGAGATGTGAGAGACCTTTTTAACTTTTATATTCTCTAAGTAATTTATCCCCCTCCCCTTGAAAATTTTCAGGAAGCTGCACGGAGTATAGAAACCACCGCGACTCACAACCTAGTAAGTGGTTTTCATAAGGGCCCAAAAGTCAAGCTGAAGTTTAACCGACGATAAAGGAATAGCACATTCCGTTTGGTTAGAGTCTAGAGTTCAGGGAAGGTAGCACCGTTGATACCCGGGGAAAAAGTATGTTACTTGTTAAATATTTAGCTGTTGTAGCGGGTAATAGGTCATATATATTTAGTATTTCTATAATTGTTGGCTAAATTTTTGCCTGACTTTTGGGCCCCGTATGAAAACCACATACTAGGTTGTGAGCCTCGGTGATTGGAAATAAGATACTATACGGTACCTAGTTGGTATTGCCTCAAGTTTTTGAAAACCGTCATTTATAAAAAATGTTGAACCGAAGGGAAAATAAATACCCGAATTAAATTAAATATATAAAAGGCACTAATTCAAAAGCAAGGGTAATAGTTGAGAAATTCTTTGACTTTTGAAATTATTAATACGGCTTTATTATTGTTAAGAAAATATTGCCTTTCCTCATTTCACGAGATAAGCAATTAAAAAGAAGAATTTAGCAACATTTTTTTAACATTACAACTTTATACACCTAAATGGATTATTTTTACGGTAGGTTGTGGGGCATATTATGAAGTTTAATGATTTGGTGACAAGCCGTCGCGTCTGTCTTTGTACTTTTATGGGGTTTCCCCAAGGAAAACTCAAGTTTTTGTAGATTTTTCTCCTAAATTTCTATAACGTAAATCATAGAGAGTTGAACGCCCAGTAACTTTAAGCGCATCATAATTGTTTTAAATGGGCTTGGGATTGAGATTGAGACTACTTTCCATATTAGTATTGGGTATTGAAAAGCTTACATAATTTTTACATGCAGTGCAGCAAATAAAATGAATTGATCAGAAAGCCGCTTAACAGAAAATCACATGAGTTATGGCCACCTACCATAACCCGTTACAGACGAGAGAGCATTATGTAATTTAAAATGCACATTTTATTTATTGACATTGCAGTCATAGATCATTATTATTATTAGGTACGTATTGCTTGGGCATTATGCCATATTTTCAAGCCCATAGATAAGTAGAAGTTTGCATTACAGTATATGCCAGTAAGTAGTAGTAAATATTCATTCATATTATACCTTGTTTATTGAATATGTTACAGGGCATGAATATACATGGCCCACGTATATACGTCCTAAGCCAAATAGATTTTGATTACAAGTTCATTTTAAAGTTGTTCATTATTGTTTTTGTGTAAATGTTCAGTCATTCAAAAGGAAAGTTGTCATAATATTTGGACAGGTACGTCTTCTCCCACTTTTTGGGCTTAATTCCCACCTGATAGAATTTAGAGAAACTGTGAAAAGGTAAACTTATGAAGAAATAGAAGTTGAGGCAATAATAATATTGACACATGAATTGGAACATAATAAAATGTGTCACCTAAATTTTTCACTCAAAGTTTTCACACAAATTTGAAAAAACCATTTCTCCCAAGGTAGGCGTACACTGCATTTGGATTAATTTGGCCTGAGGGATTACTAAATATATAATAAATATTTAGTGTGTCAAATAATCTGTAACAAATACCCCAAACCATAGATAAAACTACCTGACATATTTTCCTGACAGATGCTATAATTTTTGTATTAACTTTCATTGCTGGTTGACCAAAATTAAATTTGGGTTGTGTAGATTCGCTTTATCTATTTGTAATAATATCTTAATATGAAGATATATAGTTACTTTAAAATGAAAACACAGGATACAGATATACCAATGCAAATATAATACAATATATACCTAAAAGGGAAACGTGTTTATAGCATATTTTCTGCGTCTGTAGTATTCGCAGAAAATGATAACCATATTTTACCATTATAAGTAAGAAATTGTCTGAGAATAGCTTTGGTTCTTAGTTCATTTCCTTTTTCTCACTCCCAGCCATTCGACAACTTGTAGTTCAATCTAAAAATTTATAGTGGAATTTTCGTGGAAAAATAAATCTATTTTATGGTAAAGGCAGTCGCTATTTCTTGCAGAGCTCACGTTTCGTGAAAAGTGCATAAATTTAATAACATCTATATCAGATCATTTTATAAGATTTCTACAGAGAAATATGCGGTGGATTAAATGTGCTTACACAAATAGAGCATTCATTTGTGTGAAGGATGACTTTGGATAGGCACCCACATAGATATAACACAATTCTTGTTAGTTCACTAGAACTTTAAAATTTAGTAATACTTCCAAAGACGCTTTCTCCAGTCGACGATTCTAGCATAGCGGCAGGAGTCACATTCACATCACATCGCACAGTGGCTTATAGTCAGTCATTGGTCGCCGATTCCTTTTTCCCCCTTGATTCGTATTCTGTTCGGTCTTACTGGAAAGATATGATTCAAAGTTCCACCAGCCTATTTTTGATCTTCATTAAAGGAAAAATTCTCCACGTGGATAGAGATCACTAAAGACTTTACACAATTCCATGGCCTTTTAAAAACGGTTGTTTCAAATTCTACTAAATATAAGGTTTTATCTAACTAGGAATACCACTATCCATGAAATGCAATATAATTTAAAATTTCTATATTTAGAAATTATGTCCTGGGTAGATGACATATTTTTATTTTACTAGTGAAATTGAAGTAGTAAGTACATTTGTACATATTTGTACAAATAACGTTAATACATAAGGGAAACATTTTATGGGCATCCTGCAAACTTTGATTTTATGATTTATTTGCGACTCAGTTTAGTCTAAATAGCATGTCGTAAAGAAATAACAAATTCAGTATCAAATAACACAGTTATATCTATACTAGTAGTACAGATATACCTGTTTATTAGGAAATAAGTAGTAATAATATAAGTACCGGTAAGTATTCTCATAATCTTGTTTGACACGATGATGTACACCGTTTTTTTCACCAAACCACATTAAGTAACTGTTTCTTGTCCTCCAAATTAAAGAGATGAATTTTAATAACATAAGGAAACATTGATCCAATTACTCTTGTTAATACCTTACGCATTGAATCAGGTTTACAGTGAAGCTATCAATACGTGTATGTACTAGTAATACATAGGAAGCTATTTTCCTAGTCAAGACAGTCAAGAGTCAAGTCTCCTGCAAACTCAGCATTATGTTATACATACTTAGTTGTTAAAGTTTTATTGATAATCAAAATGTGTTTAGCAAAATTTTACTCTCAATTCGGCAATAATTCTTGTGGTTTGAAAGTTAAAGGTTGCAACCGCTTCCGAAATTGTCCATGTGCTGTTCAAATATTTCGTCGCGTTGTAAGTGATACAAATAAATACCTTGTTTTAATCCGATCACAAATGGTTTCTACTACCATACCCATCATATAAATGCAATGATACAATCTTGAGATATGATTCCCAAATTAATAATTGCCCTAAATTAATATTGCTTGCAATTTGAACAAGCGTCTATGAAGTATGTAATCATTATGACGTTAAATATAATTTTAGAATGTCTCCAAACGTCTAACGTTCAATGCGGTAGGTTCATATTACCCTGTAAACTTCTTTATTTGTCATATGAAACGATGAAACTTAATATTAGGTATTCTAATTCTAGGTAAATACATCTTTAATAAATACGTGAACAAGGAAATGTAAATTAAAGGGGTAAGGAAAGGAAAAAATTGATTTTTCCAGGAAATAATTGCAAGTTCAAGTCAATTCTGAGCTCAGGTACAACTTTGTGAAAGTAAAGTACCTACCTAACGTTTTACCTTATAGAATTTACAGGGAAAGTTTCCTGTACTTAACTTCAAATCTTTTGATTCGATTTCAAAATCAGAATTTGTAAATGTGTAGAAAATATTTCTGCCAATGACAACTAATTGCAGAACAAAGTTTCAATTTTTGAATAGACATACGACTAGGATATAAGGGGTGATGTAGATGTCTCTGATATAGTGTGCGAGGAGTATGAAGAAAACATCCCTTGGCAGGTGCAGTAGACCAACTACCATAGCACATTTCTTGGTAATCGAAGAATATACATGGGAGACGTGTAAGTTGTCGTCGTCTTTAAATCCTAACTTGGAATTCCTTCCAAATCTAAGTATTTCCTCCGTTTCGGAGAAAGTCTAAGTAGACAAAAAGATTCTATTGAGTGATACTGCATATTTGACTGTTCTTTCTTAAGTTGCATTACTATACCATATAGTAACAAACTTGGTATTATCGTAAAGCAAAGCTAAAACTATCTAACTAAAAGAAGAAGTAAGCCCCACAATATTAACTGTACGATTTATGATTAGATTCTCAGATTTTCTGTAGCTATTTTTCATGTAGACCATTTCTCTTATGCTTACTACTATATTTTCCCGAACCACAGATACACTATTAATTTTGCTAATTCCGATTTGAATATAATCAATACTTTTACATTATAAACTATACTGTTAATTTTTATAGTAATAAGCAGTTCATACATACTAGCTAGGTAATAATAAATTTTA
>JABASH010005320.1:0-12301 GCA_019776445.1 Tomocerus maximus | reverse complement strand
CCGCGAGCCTAAAGTAAGGAAGGAATCTTCCCGCTAGGCTTCTTTACGTAGGTCCCCGAAAAGAAGGACCTTCCTTCCCGCGAGCCTAACTCCCAAGCTCGCGAAGATTCCCTATGCCCGTATAGCAGCATATAATTTCTAGTTTTCTGTTAATAATTCAAAAATTATGATTTCAATAAGAATTGAAACGAGAAGAAAAAGTTCTATTTATATTAATACTAACGAATTGTGACAAATTTATAGCAATTGCAACTTGAAAAGGAAGAAGCTTGGAAAGCTGAACAATTAAATAAGAGTGCAGCTATTCACTCAGCTCAAAAAGAACTGGAAGAAGTATGTACAATGGCAATGACAAGATATATTTTTTCACGACGGTGTAACTTTGAGTGTGATGTGTTAATAATATTATCACTTTTATGTTATAGCGCCGTCTTAAGTTAGAACAAGAATATTCGGCTCACCGAAGGCGACTGGCAGAAGACTGGAAACGATTAGAGCAGCAAGAGCAAGATACATTAGCTAGTTTGCAATCAAAAGAAAAAGATCTAAAAAGACGAAGAGAATTCTTAGAATGGGAGACGGAGCAGGAAATGGAACAGGTTAGTAAAATAAATTGTTTTGTAAAATCGAAAAACCTTTTTAAATGTTAAATAATTTCGTATTAGTTACACTTAGATAAGACATGTTTTTTATTTCTTAAATTACTGACTGTTCAATACAAGACTAGAACAATTTCGAAATTTTTTGTTCGTTTGTTTATTTGGTTATGTTTCTTAACGGACCTGGTTTGGCGTGTTTTTGTGTCTCGTGCCGTGCTGTTTGGTTTGCTTACTTATGTATTACTGGCTAAAGATTGAGGCAGAAGCTCAAAAAGTAGACAGCTTAAGAACTGTACTTGAAAGCAAACAAGAAGAAGTGGAAACATTTGCAAATAAATTAACTGCAGAACTGAGCAATAAACTTGGCAAATCAGAAAGCGATCTGAAAGATCTTTTATTGATGGAAAAGCCGCATTTTCAAGAACACTTGACTAATCAGTTGCAAAAGCTAGAAGATTTGAAAAAAAGCAGCATGACAGCTCTACAACAACAGCAAAATTCAGTTATCGATAAGATCAAGGTAGTACTTGCGAAGCTGCCTGCCTGCAAATTTTATTTTATTTTTATAATTGCATTTATTTTATCGTTTTTAATGTTTCTATAATGTGTATGTCGCATTGGCTGTTAAAGCAAGCCCAGTAGACTACTTATTTTAGAGTACTAATCGATATCAATGCTGTTAATAATCGAATTGTTACGTTTTTCCTCATCTTAGGAGTTAACTCAAACACTGACAACTTGTGCGGATCCAAATTTGAAAGCATCAATTGCAAAGCAACAGCAAGATTTAGAGAATAGTGAACGATTGATTCTGCAAGAAATTAAAAGAGTAGAAGAAGAATACAAAAATGACAAGGATATTTTGACGGAATCTTCTGATCTACTCGCTGAATACCGCGGGATGTACTTTGAGAAAAGTGATGAATGTAAAAAGGTGGAGAAGGATATAGATCTTAGTATCTCAAAAATGATAACTAGTGAAGATAAAATAAGTCGTCTTGAATCAGATTTAGCCTTGATAGCTGACCAAGAAAGATTAATTGTAAGCCAACTTGCACATATCGACAGTAGTAAACAAAAACTGCTGACGATAATTGAAAATTCGACCGAAGGATGCGACTCGGAAAATTTAGATGATAGGAAGAAACAGCTCAAACTAGATTTAGAGGAGAAAGACTCTAGTTCCAATGAGCGGGATAGTTTTTATACCGCTTGCTCAACTACCTCAGACAATACTGGTCCCGTTCAATGGAATATAGGCAGTGGTGACGTTACAAGAAATGGGAGCAATGAGTTGTTAAGCGTAGTGACCCCAAAGAGACCTAGTCGATCCTCGGAATTGATGAGGGAGTCGTCACCCAGTCGTCTAAGCAAAACTAACGATATAAATAGCTTCAAATCTGAAGATATAAGTCCTATCAAGCCCTTAGATTCCCAAATCCGTCATGATATCATATCACCGAATATGACTAATAGGACTTTACAGTTGTCGGCGGAAGAGGCCTCGATAGAGCTCAAGCGTCTTGTGGAACAAATCAATGAACAGAAAACCGTAGTTCTTGAATGTCTGGAAAATGATTGTGATAAGGAAGAGATGAATAATCACATGGTAGTTTTACAAGAGCTTAGGAACAGATATTTAGAAATCGAGTGTGCTATGGATGCTAACTCCAGACAACGCTGGTTATGTTGCTTTGAAGACGAAGACTCTACATTTGATTTTGATAAATGTGAAGATGGCACTGCCGCAAACGATAGTGAACTTGAAGATTCTGAAGCCCATTCCAGTGTTGCTGATCAGGATGAACAGTTAGTAGTCAATTTTGTCATGTAAATATATGTCAACCAATATTATCAGAATCACCTACCGTAAACTGGAATATTGTGGCATTTTTGTTTCAGGATTCAAATACTGGTAGAACAAGGTGTTGAGAAAAGACTCAGAGAGATTTTTGAGCAATTAAAATCAGGACAAAAGCCGAATCTTCCCACAAGAGATTCCACACTTCTCCGAAGGCGAAGCTAGTAAATGATCATTAATTTATATCAAAAATAAAAATGTTTATTATGTCATTTTAAATGATGCAATTAATATTGTTGTGTTTTACAATGTAGTCGGAGGAGTATGCCATCTGGTCTAAATCATGCTCACGGATCTGGCTCGGTAAACTGATTTTACACATTGAATTAAATATTTAAAAATGCAATAGTGATGATTTGAGGGCCTTTATGTTACGAGTAGCTTTCCTAATGTCATGTGTTATTGTTTATCTAAAAGGATGATGAAGGATCATCACACTCTTTGCATCAAGGACTTCCAAGATCAGTATCAATGAACTCTGGATTATGGGCGCCCCTTAGTCCAGGTATTTTTAATTGTATAAAGGTATCGTAGAAAACTCAATGCAAGAAATGTAATGGTATTTACTATTTTATTAGGAGAAGGCATCATTCCCGGAGTATTGGATATTACTATCCCCGCGTTTGTTCTAAGGGGAAGTGGTTCTAGTACTCACTTTCAGTATGAAATCTGCATAATTACTTCCAGTGAACGGTGGACTGTTTTAAGACGCTATAGAAGATTTCGTGATTTATACAGTCATATGCGAAAGAAATATGGTCGAAAGGTAAATTAACTGCATTCGTAATTTATTAACTCATTTCATAAGCAGAGTGAGCCTATTCATAATAGTACAATTCTCAACCTTGGGTTATGTATGTTACTCACTTAATAGGTTTCTGCCATTCCATTTCCTCCCAGGAAATTTTTTGCAAGAAAATCTGAACCTCTAGCTAGAGAGCGACAAACTTCTTTACAGGTTACCATCCTTTACTTTTGAGATTGTAATTGTAATCTTTAAAGGAATAGTATTTCAGTGTTTTAATTGAAGATATGATTAACATTTAATTTACAAATGTTTTAGTTATTTTTGCAAACTTTGATAAGAGTGTGTTCAACTCTTCCAACCTGTCCGCTGTACAACTGTGTCAACCTTGGCTCACACAATATCAAACCTGCTCTACTTGCTTTTTCACCCTTTTTTGAAAAAGGGATATTTGAAAGCACTAAGTATGGAACTTCCTAATCTTGCGTCCGGATTCGTAAAAAGACAATTATTTATTGTAGCTCAATGTCAAAAATAATGAGATTTATTTGTGTTAACCCGGATGAGGTTTTGCAAGAAAAACTAGAAACTATAATATGTACTTTAGTTTTAGAAGTTGAAACATTGTTAGATCTTTACGACGGTTACAATACTAATTGTGATTTTCGAGTTATCTGTTACACACTTATATATTAAGTCTGTTGTACACTTGGATTAAGTCTGTTGTACACTTGGTTGAAACGTTGAAAGTGGGTTGAGATTTTGATCACAGGATTTTTTCAAAAGGAGCATAAAACGTCGGCATTTATTTTATAGCGCCTAACTCAATACTCTAGTCTACTAGTCTTGATGGATACTGATGATACTAAAGAATTTCTAACGATGAAGGGTATAATGTACTTCCGATTAATTTGTAGGGGTATTGAACATTTTTGACTACCTTGTAAATCTACGCTTTGACTAACATTTCTTTAGGCAATAACGTTAGTTAGACATCATAGCTATACTTCAATTTGTTAAATCGTTGGTCGAGTTAAACTGGCATGGAAGAATTTTGATCTGTATCGAAATAATTAAGCCTAAAACTAAATTGTACTTTGTATTTCTATGTTTTCGTTAAACTGATTTATTCGTGCAGTTGCTTAAAATATTATTATGAATGACAATTGTGGCATTTATGTAATGGATTGTAGGCTGACGAAGTTAAATTATCGTTTTAAGTGCGACACAGTGCCAACAGCGTAGCGTAAGTAAAATACAATTATTAAACATTATCAATTATGGCAGAAATGAGAATTTACAAAAAACATTGTATTTTGTTAGAAAAGGTCGTCACGAATTTCCATTAGAAATTTATTTGGATGTCTTTAGGAACTAGTTAAAAGAACGAACGAGTGATTTTTGACAACCACGGCAATCCTAATAGGAAAAGTTTTAGTTATTAAACGGCCGACCTCACGATAATTATAGTAATTCCTCTATCATGCTATTTAACACCTGTATATAAGCGCAAGAGATTCGAATGTATATTTATAATAGTGTAAGTGTGTAAAGGCTTCTTTAGATAGTTTAAAATGTGTAGGAGTAAACTAAATACTCTAAATAAAACTAGAACATAGTGTTAACATTCAAGATAAGATGTAAGATATCCTAGTGGCTTCTTAAGTTGCATATTATGTATTAGCAGCCTGCTAATACTGATTAACAATCTCATGGATTAACTAAATAATATATTTTTTGGAATGTGATAGTAGGCTGACGAGATAGAATAAGGCAAAAAATTACAGGCCAATCTGTGGTATTCAGTACATCAAACAATACGATGATTTTGTAATTACTGATCTGGAATATGCTAATGACACGGGAACAATTTATAAACTGGTAAGTGTTATGCTATAGTATTGTTACTTTCAAGTGCCTTGTAATAGTTAACTTTATGATCTGATTCGAAGGTAATTCGTTGAATTCTCATTTGCAAAATGTAATCGTGTACTAATAATCTAAATAGTGTAGTACTTTATGATATATTGTAATGTAAGCCTTTTGGACGATGATTTGCATCTGTGTAATTGATAGTTATTACTATACACCTATACGCTTCCCTAAGTTATATAATCAATTATTAATCACCAATTATATTATGCTGCAACCACACAAAGAGATTTCACGCTCTGAAATGAATGTTGACCATTCATTATTGAATATCTAGCTCATATTCCTTTGGAAAATAAAATTTGATACAAAAATGCATTATAACAAAATTGGAACTTTTATTATTTTTATTTGCACGAAGGATTCAAGTACTTGAATCTTTTGTCTTGGTTCATTCTCAATTCAACAACTTCATCTGCTCTTTTTTAGAATCGTTTGTAAGCATATATTTCTAGGTGAAGTGTAGAAAGTTTGTAAACCTATGCTTTGAATGGATATAAAATATAAATGATATATTTTCAATAGTGGAAATAAATGTATTTTTATTCATTCCTATTCCTAATCGTAGACAAGTTATGAGGTAATTGTAGCTAGCCATGTCATGTTTCGTCGATAATGAGTAATGAAATGAGCAAGATTTACATAATCAAAATTGGAAATTGCATTGTAAGTGTAACGTGGGTTATCTATAGTAAGGAATATATTTGTCCATAAATGTTGAGTAGTAATTGTCATATAAATCAGAAGAAATCCAGGTTTGCTTGATTAAATCAGCCGCTTTCTCACCAATCATAATTATGGGAGCATTTGTATTTCCACTGACATGAGGTCAATTGTCATTAATCATAAAAATATTGTTAGAAATATTTTTTATATGTATAAAACAAACATTTTAAGCAATGTTACCTGACGACTTGTGGCATGATTGAACCGTCAACGACTCTGAGACCTTTGATACCATATACACGCAATTGAGGATCGACAACAGCCTCAGGATCTGCTGGAGGCCCCATTTTACAGGTACCGGCTATATGGTGTTCTGTTGTGGCATGGTGTTTAACAAAGCAATTCCAGTATTCGTCGCTCAGAGGTTGTACATTAGGGCATCGGGGTAGGAATCCTACATGCAATTTTGCATGGTGCTTTTTAAATGGTGGACTGTTACCGATTTCAATGGCCTTCTTCAAACCTATGTTAAGATTATTTATCGTTTAGCCTGTAAAAGGTAGAATTACAAACTCATGAAAATGATCAGTTATAGTAATTACTAATTACCATCTAGAAGAACTTCGAAATCTCTGTGATCTGTAAGATAATTTGGCTGTATAATGGGCATGTCAAATGGATTGGTACTTCTCAACTTCACATAACCCTTAGAAAACGGCCTAAGCAGGACTGGGACAATTGTGAATCCTTCTCGATATTTTAGAGGCTTGTAGTAAGTATTCCAAGTCTACTCAATTAAAAACCATATAATTATACCACATTCTGCGTTTGAAAGCACCTTTATATGCTCAGTGTGAAGAAAAAGTAATTGCCTCGCGTGAGACTCCGAAGTACTCCACAAAACTACCTCCTCCATCAATTGCTGGTGTTACAGACAAAAAGAATATTTGCAAGTCGGGCCAATCCTCACTTTTGTTTGCATGTCTACTGTGCAGAAAAGCATTTCCTTCTACACCAACAGTTGCAGCAAACGGTCCTAAAATTGAAACGTACCTAACAAATTAGCTTTATATCTAATCTCATCAATTTAGTGATTCGCCTTTGGTGCAAGTCTTTGTCGAAAACCATATTTCAAAAATTAAGATCTTAAAAGTAAACAAGATTATATGGTTCAAAAACTAAGTAAAACTATTTTATTTTGCATGCCTGTGTGTTTCTTCTTGTACTGCTGAAGAGTCAGAGGATTAAATAAGGGCAGTAAAGAATAAGCGGAGCCTTTTCTTACAGTCCAGGAGAGACCGTAAGCTCCCATGTGATCTTGCAGATTTAGGCCCACGGGTAAATCAGCTATTACAGGGACCTATTCACCAACGCATAAGAAATGAGATTATGTTCAGATAGCATTATCACAGTCAATACAAATGAAAATTGCGAGAAAAGTCTATAAAAATTAGTATTTTTCAGATAAACCCTAAAGTATTTGTAAATAAGAGAATAAAAGCCAGAATGTAAAGAATTTTTTTTGTACCCCTAATTGCTGTAGATGCTGGGAAGGCCCGATTCCCGAGAGCATTAAAATTTGTGGTGAGGAGACGGTGCCTGCACTTAGAATTATCTCTTTTCTGCAGTGCACTATGTGAATCTTGCCTTTGTGAGAATATTTTACACCAATTGCTCGTTTATCTTGATCGAACAAAATCTAAAGTCCACACGATAATAACAATTACGCTTATTTAGTGGTACATAACAGAGAGATGCTTTTCGGAGTTGACATACCTAGGTGGGATACTAAGACCAATACGATTTTTAAGCGTAGCTTGACATCAAAATAAAGAAAATGCAGAGACATGCTTTTTAAACTATATGTACTATATTACAATCTAGTCATCTTCATACGATCTTTATACAGTTCATGGAGGTTCTTAATCTTATACGATATGAATTTTTCTGACTCAGCTTTACTAGATTCCAAATCTACACAATATACATAAAATTGAACGAGTCTGTGATAGTCTGTGATGTATTTATGTGATGAATTTCGTATTCATGTTAGTTCGCAGACGCTGTAGTTTACATATTTCTCTCGAGGCACCTTGTAATCGCAATGTCATTAATATTTCGATGTCGAGTGGATACGTGTACGGTGTAAGTGATACTTGGCTTAAAAATCATAGCCCCTAGTGTTCTATAAATTGCTGGTGTTACAGTAAAAAGAACCTCTCTGTAGATCTTTATTGGACAATTAAGGGATATAATTGCGTAAGTATGTTGCATGAGAAAAGAGGAGTCTTGTAAAAAGAACATACCCTGAGTACATGGGATTTGAGTGCGACATGCAAATTCCGGCGATGCATCACTGGTCTAATATAAGCCCGTGCCGTGGACCACCGAACACCCCCGTTAATAGTCATTTGAAACGGGGAGAAAACTACAGCACACAAAAAACGCCAGTCATGACCATGATTTGATAATTTGATTGTCTTTGTCTTAATCATACTCTTTTAATTCTCAATGTTAAATGGATGACGCAATGACACATACAGAACAGTATAGTGTAGTGTAAGGGGAATATGATACAGTGACATAACTTACACTTTAACATATGCGCAACTATATATGGACTAAGTAGTAGGTATATTAAAGTATGCAGAGGATTGACTTATGGTAATTGTGGAAAGAGACGTACAGTACAATTTACCAATGTGCCTGTCTCCTACACTCATAATATTATTAGGGAAAAGAACAAAGATATTTATCAAAGAGCTTAAGAGGATATTTTAATAGTTTTACCGTTCTGAATGGCTCCATTAGGATCTCCAATCTGATATCCTAAATACTCTCCTGCTTTTAAGAAGGCACTCATTATTGGCGTTCTTATACGAGGATTCTGAACATATAAAGGACCTCCTGTTGCATGATGGATGGCTGTATAGAAGAGAGTCATAATTCTAGAGTGTGAGTGTCACTGAAATCATTAAGCAGAAGTTCATTGTCAGTTGAGTAGTTTATCTTTAAGTCTTACTGTCTGCTGAAAGATTTGGGTCAGTCTGATGCTCAGCTTTTTTGAAGTACGGTAAAATTTCGTCGTACGACCAGCCTTCATTTCCATTAGAGGCCCATCTGTCATAATCCCGTCTGTTCCCTCTCATGTAGATCATCCTAATGTATATATTATAAACATATAAACAATATAACAGTAATTATTACTGGAGTTAACCTGGATTAATTTTTTTTAAGTATAGTTCGTAATAATTAAATATAAAACCATAATTACGTGTTTATAGCGCTCGTCCCGCCTATGACTTTTCCGCGTGGCCAATAAGCCTCCTTTACACATTTCAAATACATAAGTGTCAATATTTTAGGTAGGGATGCTTAATAGTTTAAGCATGTAATCATACTCGGTCAAAATACAAGTCGGAATATCAGACATTAAAATTGCAGCTTTCATAGTTCACGTTCACAAACTATTATAGGCTATAATTTAGAATAAATATATTCACCTGATTTTTATATCCAAGCAGAATACCCTCTTGGGGAACGGTTCTGAATTTCCAGTCCAAATCAGAACCTGGAAGAAGGGTGTGGAACCATGGTATTGTGGATGTTACGGGTTCGTCACCCCCTGCTTCTAGCAAAAGAACATTAAAGTGTCCCACTTCTGATAATCTACCTGCTACAACAGCCCCTGCAGATCCCCCACCGACTATAATTAAATATAAAATTAGAACATCAAAAATTTTTTGAAGCAATTGTAAATATATTTTGCACCTTTCATTGCGGAAGAAAGTACTTAACAATCTATTGCTGGTTACAGTTACAGCTATGTATGAATTTTAGTGTAAATAAAACACTTTTCACAGCTAGTAAATACATTATAATGTTTTCCACCTGTTGTTCTACTGCGTGGAACTTTCACTTGACTTTCACATTGGTGAAAGTTGCACGGTGAAAGTTGCACGGTGAAAGTTGCACGGTGAAAGTTGTATGAAACATTAAGCTTCACTGTAATTTAGATTTGATTAGGCGATAATATGCATTTACTACTTAGTGTATATTGAGTTTTATTAGTATACTTTACGACTTTAAATATAAGGATCAAAATCAATTGTCAACTTACCAACAATAAAATCGTATTCATTCCATATAATAGGGTGCTGCATAGAATCTTCCTTAAGTGCTAGATACATATTCATAACAACAAAATGTCCTAAAAAATTCACCCATGCTTTCATAGCACTTCCAAACACGCTGTCTAAGCCCATTCTCTTTTCTGAGCGATGTAAACCCGTCAACTAGCATTGAATTTTAATAACCTTCAATGTAGTTTGCAAAATGGCACGCATGACAAAGATTGAAAAGCTGGTAATTCAATAATTAACAATAATATCGTCAAATGATACAACATAAATGCGGCAGAAGATCCGGAATGAAAATAGCAGTAGGGAAACACATTTTCTATGCAATACATACTAATTTAAATATTGGCAATTTTCAGATTTTGTTTCTATATGGCACAATGGCATTTTCAAAAATTACCTAATTTTTAAGATACTTAAAGTTTATGCTGCGGATTATTGGCATCACTAGCTTAAGTATACAATACCTACACAGCTCGCACAGTCTTTTACTGTAACTTCACTACAGTTATTGGGCACAATACAAGTATTGTAACAACATAATATAATGTAAATTAAGGCAGTGTTGAGACACAGTATTAAAATTATAGTTGCAGTGTTTGGCCATTTCTGACCTGAAACTAGATTTTGTAATATTTAATTTGGAAAATTGTGTACTGCTGAACGTATAATAGAAACCAGAACTTCCATTTTAAACAGTAGGTGCGATTTGCTCATTTTGTAGATAGAGACTGCACGAAACAGACCAATTTCTAACTAATAAGCACGGACAATGAAGCTTTAGGTAATACATTTCACTAGAATCCTATACTAAAATATAAACACAAAATGCACCGTGGGAAACTGGTAACGGTAAAAGAACAAAGATAATATTTAGGGCTTCCAAAGTTCTTGAGTACATGCTACCATGATAAAATACTTAAATTAGACAACTTATCAACTTTTACGTGAGCCTACTTTTATGTGATTGAATGTCTTTATCTCTGTGTGAGTATATCTGTTTGTAATAATACATCCTACATTGGCAGAGCTATGACTTTTATACGTCTTTCTTCAATTGTCCACTATTGATAATATTGCTGACTACAAAATTAGTACAAATGATTATAATAAAGTAAATCTTATTAACTGTCTAATGTCGAGTACTACAGAATCTTTGGGATCAAAAACTAGAGGAAAGTTACAGTTGAGACTTAAAGGAAAGAATGAAAAGAACTAAGAAAAATCCCATTCGTTGGTAAAGTAGAAAACTATAGAGTTACTGACAATAATTACTTAGTAAACGACATAGTTTTTAGCATAATATAAAATGAATAATCATGTTGGTGCATCTAATAACGTGATGCATAATGTCCACTTTTTCATACACGACTGCCATAGTGGAAGTGGAAATAACCAAACATGCAGTCACATAGCATCATCATAAATGTGTTTTATCTTTTTATTGTTTAAAAGTGCACAGCACACTTACAAATTGCAAGACCACGTTATTAAGTGTAACAGTACAGTAATTTTAACATATATTAAAATGCTATTATGACAGATGCCATGTAATTAGTTTATAGTGACAGTGACAGACAGACAAAGCTCTTCCTTCCTTGCGTTACCTACTTATTGTTCAAAAAGGTTATTCTACTATTCCACTGTTCTAATTAACTTTCTTCATTTTTTATTGTCAAGCCATAAGCACTCGTTCACTCTACGTAGGTGATTATACTGCATCCTTGCTAACCTGTGCAGCAACAATGTGGTACGCGTAAAGTATGTGTCACATTTATACTTACAGCATTGTCTTGCATGTAAATGTTACATACAAGATTATTTCGCTATAAGTAGAACTCTATGTTTGTTTATAATTATACAGTTCAGCTTCCCTTCCTTCCTTCCTTTAAGGATCAGTCATATTCATTTCCATTTCACTTATTTAGAAATGTCTCCGTAGATTACACAACTCCTTACGATGAATTAATACACCATATTATATGTTGTGTGTATTTAATATGTAAACGTAGTAGCTTTTAAGATACTAAGAAACTAAGACTGCAACGAAATATCTCGGAAGCTGTGCTGACATTGTATTAATTATCACTACATTGTAGCAATAGGCACGCTAATATCTATTTTACGTTTATTTGTCTATACAAATAGCAAAGCATTAAACAATATATCTGTAATAATGAGTATAGATCTTGTTTTATTTTTGCAGATCAAGTTTCATGGTGGTAAAATTAGGGTATAAGCCTGTTTATTGCTCCAAACAATGCTTAAGCCCTAGGAAGATAGATAGTAAGGCTTAGAGTAAGGTTCTAATAAATTATGATAAATACGAATTTTATACCATGTTCCATTGATGGTGTAT
>JABASH010005319.1:0-12303 GCA_019776445.1 Tomocerus maximus | reverse complement strand
ACGGACATTGGAGCCTGAAGTGTAATAACAATATAGTGGCCCCCATTGTGCGGCAGAACAAAGACTAGCAGACTACAAGAGATCTGAGCAATTGTTGTAGTCGTAGTGAAAACTTAATGGGGAAAACGGCCGTGAAAGTAGAATAGAAAGGAGATAAACAATTCCCGTCAGCATTGCTTTAGTTTACTATCGCACTCCCTTCGATTCCTAGTCTTCCCTGTAAAATACGAGGATTTTCATGATAAGCCATCAAATCGAATCCTTATACTATTTATTTGACCCTGGTTTTCTCTTTGCCCAGCCTGGTTATACTCTCATGACCGATATATGGCTAGGACGTGCATCAAGAACCACCTTAACATTCAAGAGCAACGCAACTCTTTTCAAACTCTGAGATCTGGGAAAAATACCGACCACCCGCCGCAGAAGTACAAAATATGGTTCCCTATGCACACTTCAGCTTGTGTTTGGTTTATAGCTAGGTGCCAATGCATATATACTATTGAAATGATGGAATGCACCGAACATTGTACACTGACTAGCATAAGCTAAGCCAAGTTTCAACTTCAAACCGACACCTCCAGATGAAAACAAGACCGCACTAGCATCTCATGTTGGCCAAACGAGTTCTAGAATAATAGTTTGCAAAAAGACGTACTGGGAAAGGAGTTCATAGGAAATGCATTTGAAGGAGTAAGTGATCGAGAGTGCTCTAGATAAGTGATGTAGATATGGAACTTTTTGAATTAATACTCCACCACTTCCAATTCCTAAATACTTCCATACCCCACTCCAAATCCAGTAAAACTCACGATCAGGAGTTTGCAATAAAGAGTTAAAACTAATGTACCCCAGTACTATCTACTGTAACTTTCATACTCTATTAATACCCTCCACAATACTCCATACATTCAATGTTTTTATATACACAAGGTCTGTACTCCACATTTGATACTATATAACACAATTACCTACATTCCTATGAAATATGAATATAAATTCAATGATATTAATGGAAAAGAGTTTAAAATTTCTGAGAAACAACTCAGGATTAATATTAAAAACAGCTTTGCTCGAGTTCTCCAGTTTACCCTTTTAATAAAGTAGAAATGCAGACACGGTTAGCCAGGAAAATATTTTGCTACAACGAAATCTTTGGAAAATACACTCGTTTGTAACTTTCCTTCATCAACATCATTTCTATATTATTACTTTAAGCTAATCCTCATCTCTCTCACGTTTACAAACTCGCACCATTATGTTTTGCTTTCGAACGCTTATTCATTTTCAGGCTCTTATTTACTCGACTAGACTGGAGATTTCATAACTGAAGTTCTACGGTGTACTTATCTTGGGCTTAGCACAACCACGCAGAACTCTTGGAAATTATATCTTGAATTTACTACCTTGTTAAGCTCCAAGCAGGTTACTTGCTAATGTGTAACTTACAATGCTAATATTTTCGTTACTCTTAGGCAATGTTCTATATACTGGGGACAACTGTAGCAAATTCGTTTGGAAACAACGAAAGTGTATACTTATTACTACGAAAATCCTTACTTCGTCTCTGATCCTAACTAATAGCACAGAGTGATATGCAAAGTATGCATGGTTTGCTTGAAAAATGCAATGAATTCCCAAAATTAATTTTGAGCAAGCTGATTTGTTGATTGTTTATGGCACGAAAAAAGTCGCATACTTGAAGGAACTGCATCTTTCTATCTCTATGTACGCGCCTAACCTATTGCAAGTCTTATGAAGTCATATTGCATACCTTAGTAATATTGGAAACTTTCGTAAAATGCAATTTACGTGCTATGGTGAAAAATAAGTCAGTTGTTTCGCTAACATCTTTGTACCTGTCTATCAATTTATAGGAGATGATTTCATGATTTCCACTAGAATTGAGAAAATATTTTAAGTGAATTAAAGAAAGAAAAAGTAACGTAATTTCTCCAGCTTTTTAGGTTATTATTACAGGCATAGGCAATAGCTAGTATTGATTACTTAAGTATCGGTATGCTTATTGTTTCATCAGACGTATACAGATATTCTCAAAACGCGCGAAAAAATTCACATTTTGGAATTTGGTTTATTTGGCCAATTTAAAACTTAAAGTTGTATCCCATTAGGTTCTTCTAGCTTACGACATTATTTTCAACAATTGTAATATAATTAGATTTTCCTGTAGTGGCCCAGTATACACATTTCTCATTTTTACACTTATGCTAGTAATATATGGTATACCTACCATTTTAATTTTACCTATGGGTGGCCCAAACGTTAAGTATCATTTCGCTAAAAACCAGAGTTAATGAAAAGATTGCGAATTCAGCGGTCGTATTCCTACGGTTCGTTATATAATTTATTGTAAATATAACATGGAGAACGTGTTTGAATTAATGGATATTTTGTTTTCAGAAGTTGAATGGATCACTTAGAATAATATGGTAGTGAACTTTTTACTGCAAAAATGGCCAATGCCACAGAAGATAAATTTTGATGTAGTGTAATGCTTTCTCCTCGATTACAAAACAAGTCAGTACATCACTTAAAGAGGAAGGAATACGGGTACATGCTGACTTGCAAATCTTTAGCAATAAATCACGTTTATCTGTTTAGAAAGTGAATTTTCTAGGTCATTGAATTGCATTGGGGAACACTTTTACCTTCCCATTAGGAAAATATATTGCTCAATACGATGGTGTATCGGTAGTGCATTTAAAGTGAGACATGTATAAGGCGATCAGAAAAGTCTTAGTGTACTCCACCTGACAAAAGTTGATTGAGCTGTATAGGATGCAGTGTGTTGTTGAGTATGTAGTATGTATGCATTTAGAATGTGTCTTTCGTCCTTGGCCTACCTCATACTCCTTTAGAATCCTAGGTGGAATGATTGAAAGTCGCCTTTCTATTCACAGTGGATGATATTAGGTTCGTCTTATGATTGTAGATCATTTCCGATCTTTTCTGATTTACTATTCTATTTCAGTCTACTCCGGTACTTGTTCAGCATGTTTTGGAGAGAAGTAGGTGTATGCAGAAGAGAAAAAGTAAATGTTAAATATCAGGGCGTAAGCCCCCTGGAAGAAAAAGATTTTCTGGCCAAAGAAAATAAGTTTACTGAAAAAAGTATTTTTGTATATAGAGATATAATGTACCTATAGCCATGCGTGGGAATAATGTAGAGAGAATGAACAGTGCAGTGTAAGTTGTTGAATTACACATTCCATGTCCATTGCAATTGCAATAACCCAATAAGAGAGAACTGAAAAGTTCATATCCTTATCAATAATCTAGTGGACAGGGATGTTAATTTATTTATAAATCACATGTATAGTAGGACAGTAGAAGGATGCAGCTAACTGGGAGAAAGTTGAGATGTGTAAGAAGAGTTAGGAAGAAAGGGACATGAAACTGCCTGCAGAAAAGAAGAATGTGGGGTAAAGCCGAGTATTTGTCTAACCAGAGTATATGATAACGTGATTCGTTTTTATGCGTTAACATTTTATAAGTGTACTACTTATGGGCGTTGACTAGTTAAGGCCAAATGTAAGTATCTTGAGTGTACAAATATACAGCGTGTAACAGTGGAGCTAACTTACTCATCTTAATTCAACTGCTGTCAGCTTTCATCTCCCTACTTTTTCCTCCCTTAGTCCTAGCAGTTCTCCTGAACATAATTCGACTATTTCGAAACCCAAGCAAGCAGATCTCTTCAGTTTCGTCCACTTCTTCAGCGACTCTCTGTGCAAACGTGACATTTCAGTTTTCGTTATTTATAACCGTCTTATTCCCAATTTGAGCGCATCTACCATTTGTCAGCAGTCGAGAGCACTTGACCTAATTTCCCTGCATTATTTGAAAGCTGAGACCTGAGGCGGTTTCTTTTATTTCCTATATACATGTATTCTATTCAGAAAAAATCTTTCTAGTATCTGTAGGACTAAGTATAAAACATCCAGTCTCAAGAAACAAGTTACCCGTACAGCTTCAAACTCCACAAGTTCGACGCGTCTTCACATTACAGGATTACATTTCTTACCTACGACTAGCGAGGCTAAGCTATTCTTTTTTCAAGTGTAGTGTGTCTGCACACATGCACACAGACATTTCATAGTGCAGTCCGTATAGTTTGTGCTAATGTATAATTAATCAAACTCTCGGCGGGCATTACAATGCATTGCATAATACTTGGTTTACTGGCATAAAGTTCTACTCCGTGTCCTTCCTCCCTACACACACGCTTCAAACTACACGGGAAACGTAATGAAAGGCAACAGTACGCTTACGACAGACTCCTATTATTCCCTTAAGAGGAATCCCATTCTCCTCTGTGTAGCAGAATTCAGCGTTAAATATTTAGATCCTCAACGTTCACACAGACAACTGTAAACTCGCGAAACCCTCTTCAGACTCGTCACCCTTGAAACTTACTCAGCGACTTACTCACTTCCATACTCTAAAGTTTCATGCACTGTATGGTTTCCGTTATGAATGCAAATGAACAGCACACGATGGAGTTGCTACTATATTTAGAGTTTCCAAAGAATTCTCAGCACCTACCTTCACTTTTTTACTCCAGTGATACCTAAGTGTTTATTAATTTCACTTATTAATATCACACTCACTGTATGGAAACATCCTATTCCTGACTATACTATAAGAGTTACTCTATATGTATACATTGTACATACTTATTATGACTTTCTCTTGTCAAAATACATTATTAATTGTAGCAAACTATAATGGTACAGATATATAGGTACTTTTATTGGATCTTCTGCTAGTGTCTACTTAAATAAATAATTTGACACTGTGGCAATAAGCTACATGAGAAGTGTGTAATACTATTACATACAGGATACACCCTACTTAATGTTGAATAGCACAGGGTGCCAACATTAAATTTCTCATCGGACTTTCTCTTCTCACGCAATAATCTCATAACAAACTTTCACCGGTACAGGATTCTACTGTCAGTACACGAAAATTCTCATTCGAAAATAATGCCGTACCCTGTAGTTGTTGAATGTAGGTAACCGACCTGGGTGTCTGTGTTACTGAATACTAGCTTGCATGTTATTTAACTGGATACTTATGTTATACGATGCATTCTTACATTAAGACATGAAAATAAACTACGCTCACTACTTAAGTCTTCACATTATATTATGCCGAAATGATTATTATTGTCAGTTCGTGTATATTATCCAGTAATTGGAGAGGTAGCAGGATGCTGATATCTAGTGACTGGATTCTATCGACAAAATAAGTATCTATTTATGTAGACAGGAGTGCCCAGCAATTTCTGTTGTTGTGAGAGCAATCATTTATAACATTGCTTAGGTGCATGAAGTTTCCTTGTAGTAGCATTAGTGTATTAATATCTGCCACTGCATTATGCTGATCAATTTGCCATAAAGAACTAAGTTTCTTCTATACTTTACCTTACCTACCCTGAAATACTGAGCATTAAATATTAACTGCTATTATATATAGAAGCAAGTACATAGAACAGAATTGCCTTCAGCCCACTCACTCTCTTAGGTAGCTAACTCTTATTTCACTTCTCTTTCAGTCTAATGCAATCAAATGCATAAGATCCCTATAAAGTAATTTTGCGTTAGGAAAAGAGAAATTCATGAGCACTTCATTCAGTTCTGCGATGCCAGAACTGACATAAGACACGTAGAAAACGGTTTCTAGCAACGGTCCGCGTCAAATTCAATTTGGATTCCACTGTATGCAGCCAAACAAGCCAAACTACTATCTCCATTGTGCCCACGGACGAAGATCTTGCTTTCTTCCTACACTCATTCTCTAATATGTCTAACTACATTTCGTGATAAGTATGTTATATTTAGTCGGAGGAAAAGGTGCTGCACTGCATTCATTCAGCAACTGACTCGGCATGACTTGATTTGGCTTCCTCCAATTTGTTCCCTTGCTCTGGTAATGGTTTGCTAGACTGTTGCCATTATGATTTATCCTTTATCTTGCTAAATAACATTTAGGTGGGCAGAAGTTGTGGAAGACAGAAGGTGCAGCACGTAACATGAAACAAATAGACTCCTAGCATCCACTCCTACTTCCACCTAAACATGGACCTCACTCACTCAGCTCATCATATGCATGACTCTAACTTCCATTTCATGCTTCATGCCCTCTCTCCATAAAATAAAGTCAAGTGATTTTGGCAGCTGACTTCCCTTCCCATCTTTTCATATTGCACAAAACCCTTTCGTGCAAAACATCGATAGACCCTCTATGAGTATACACTTGCACCGATTAGCGCTTGTTAACAATAAAAAGAGGTGGGACCCCTAGTCTCTTGCCTATGCATTATTAATTACAAAATCTTAACGCAAAGTACTCTCTCATGCTAATTAAAAGTTAGCGACAATTACTATTCCTATAGCACAAAAAATTATGATCATACTTGTACATTAAAAAGATGTGCATTAGCATAATAGGAATCTCAATAATGAAAGAATACTGCTCCCTGAAAAGGTTTCATCCCATTTCTAGTGCCAATACAGGCGCCAAGATAGGTTCTTCTACGACCCATATTCCCAACTTCCTGCCCTGATGGGGATGTGTTGATTTAAAATGAAGAAAGTTTTCACAACTTTTTTGTCCTGTTACACTATATCTGCTTCGTAGTATTCTGAAGTCTTCATTCGATTAGTATGCAAATAACTGTCCTACTTTTAAAGTTCAGCTTACTTAATTACTTGCAATATTCATTACATAACCTATAATCTACTAGTAGGACTTCTTGGCAGAACAGGTAGGTATATTCCTAGCCACTAGCATAATAATAAAATGACAAGACATTTATTTCAAAGATTCAAATCTGGCATCATTTTGTCAACAGAATATAAAACTGTATAGCCTACACTTGCTGAAAAATACTCAGTTAAATACTGTATGCCCCAACCAATGATACTCTTAGAACTTTCTCTTTTCCTACGATAATTCCATATGAAACTTTCACCAATCTTTCACCGGACATTTCTCTAGAATCTTTAAATGAATTTTTGATTTGGTGAAAGTTGGGAAAAGGTTTATTGATCAGAAGAAAAAAGTATAATGCTTATTAGTAAAAAATATCAGCACATTCTGTCTTCTGTTCCAGTATATAATTTGACTGACTAAAAAATTTGATAAATGAATAGGTTATTGTTTTCTATACGGGAAGTTTCCTAAATATTTAGTTTCGCCGTCTGACAAGGATACAAAAAATTTGGAATATACATGTAGACTGTAGACAGATGGAAAGGTTCACTTAATCATTACTCAAACATTTGGAAAGCTGATAGCTTTCAATTGTCAGTCAGTAAACACTGCATGTTACAATTTCTACCAAAACATCACCTTCAACAAAGTCAATTATCTCATATTCCTGAAGTGTGACAAGTGACATAGCACATGTTCCTGGAATGTAAAAAAGGTCATAATATTAGAATGTCTCCATTAACGGGGCGTAATGTTTGTAAAAGGCATAAATGGACTGACTAATTTTCATCCAT
Source organism: Tomocerus maximus (assembly GCA_019776445.1). Taxonomy (NCBI): domain Eukaryota; kingdom Metazoa; phylum Arthropoda; class Collembola; order Entomobryomorpha; family Tomoceridae; genus Tomocerus; species Tomocerus maximus. Next base: position 4,768 of record JABASH010005319.1, on the reverse strand, counting down.
GCTTGAAGTAACCGAAGTTAGCTGTCATTTCCATTTCTTTTTAACGTCAATTTTCCAAGTACAAAATGCACTTAGTGCATGTAATGTTATGATGGGCCATGATAATAAAGACTTGAGGGAGAACACTGAAACTTTCTGTAGATATCTAGGTATTTAATTCTTGATATTATTGACATCAATGTGCGTTAGGTAGAAAAAGTTGTATCAAGATAAACAATCCCAGAATTAACGTCTTCGACTTTCATATATAATACTGCACCATCCATAAAGGTACTAACAATAAGATGAGATTTTCGCTTGAACAGCGACGATATATATACCTGTCTACTTCAACTCAGTGGATACCTACCAATACCACTCTTGTTTTTGACAAATATAACGAGCCAATTTTATTTTTGTTCCAATACAAGCAGAAAGTACCATAAAAGTATCTGCTGCCGATTTAGAATCTACGACTCTACTATATATCTTCTGACGTAGACTAGCGTTGATGTATTGGGAAACAGATGCAGTTCCGAATATCTATCATCATATTTTTATACTATTTCGTCATGTACAATAGCTATGTACAATCCGACGAAAGGGAATTTGGCTAACCAATACAGGGTATTGTGAAATCTATAGGAGAAACTGTGAAGTACTTAGGAAATAGTTTTGGCTGAGAGCAGAGATTTTTGTATGAATAACTTTATAGATTTTTAAAGGTAACCAGCTTTTCTGCAGTGGCTCAACCAGCTTCCATTTATGTAAATAGAAAAGACAGGTTGATCAATAGGTATAGATTCTGCAAGCAATAATGTCGTATGGAAGCACGCAGCCGTAAGTGCACAGCAGAATGATTCTGCATAGGAAATATAATGTTAGTCTACAAACAAGTAATGTATACTCAACAGCAAAACATAATTGAATCCTCGGAGAGTATGAGAGTATCCATAAACCCAATTTTTAACATGTTCACGGTACAGTGTTTTAGCATTTTTTTATGAATTTTTCGGTTTAAACTCACTACTCACCATTGGGCTCTGTTTTCAGCATATTTTAAGAAGATAAAACTTTCATTCAGGAGTAGTCTGTGTAGTTAGTGTAAGTAAGTTATAATATGGGAATCTACTCCCAAGATAGTTTTCCTTTATAAGATATTTAGATATCAATTTACCACTCGCTCACTTTAAAGACTATGCATTGGCTCCACAACGGAAACCTACCAATGGAAGCTATATTCCTACCAGTTGCTTTCACTCCTTAACTCTTAATCTATTTACTGCGTCTTCACTGTTTCATTCTTCAAGACGTTCTCTCTCCCAAGAATAATGAACATTTGAATATTAAATTATCAAGCTTTCCATGACTGAACACTGCTCATTCTTCAGAATGCGGTGTCAACACATTTCTAATGCATAAATGTATTCTGCTCGTAACGAATTCGTGAAGACGCTTTAATTATGTTGTACAAGATAATAAATATACATAAAATTTGCTATAATAGGTACTTAGCGTTTTAGTGCAAATTACCTTAAAACCTTAAAATTTTGGGGTCCGAAATCTGCTACAGACCATTTGGTCTTTTGCGGATTTTATAATTTAAGGTAAAAAAGATGACGCTAAATGTGGCGCTAAGATTTTAGTGTTCGAATTCGTGTCTGACGTGATTTAGAATATAAAATTTTAAGTTTTTCCTCAACACGCAACTTAACACACTTACCGTTAAATATCAAGGGTGAAAGTCAAAAGTCCTAGTTCTTTCCTAGATACCCTGTATGAGTAAAACCGCTTTTCTTATTGAGGATTAAAACAACTGAGGTAAAACCACAGTCATTCATTATGCTTATATCACCATTGTCATATGTTTGTTATTACAAGTCCATTTAATGCTATGCAATCAACTTGATTAATTCTCTTTCCAATAGAACCTGACAAACTTCCTCTACTATTAATTGCTAATAAATCCCCGAGATTCCTTTTCTGTAGGAGAATATCAAAGTTGGGACAGAGGAACTGGAAACCAGAAAGATGAGACGAATGCTTAGAAACTTAGTTCTGCAAACTGATTTAAGACTAGCTATTGTGTAGCGTGGAAATCTCGATTTGGGTATTGAGATATCTACAACTAAGGATTATGTAACTGAATAATAGCAGTTATTCAATTTGGTTCGCAGGTTCGTAGTGAATGTTTTTGAGGTACTTTATAGCATATACTAATTCTAGAATAACTCGATAGATAAATTGCACAGTAGACAGAAACAATGGATATTGAAAACCAGACGGCTGTGCATTAACAGGATTTGTATTAATGACCTTGTAAAAAGACATTCTCCCCAGAACCGGCAGTGACAGATTCAATATAGCCACTGCTTTAAGGGAAGAATATTTGCATCCCCTTGCATGAGATATGCATAAAAATAAAATGAATATAGAGTGCCTTAGTGTTATATGGGAAAGAATAAGAAAATATAGAAGTGACGATGTGAATAGGTTATTTTAATTAACTTAGATGCGTGTTTTAGTGTTGAGCTGTCATGCCCACACCAGAGACTCAGCAGTCAGTTAAAGAAGAGAAATTCCCCGACACCTTCATGTATTTCTTGCTTGGTCTTATCTCACCATTCCCTTACACTTTTCGGCAAATAGAGATTTTCTTAGTCTGTCTTAGCGCTTTCTATGATTACTACATTTGTTAGCATGGGATTTAGGTCAGGATCCAGCCTTCTTCATGCACTATTCTCGCTCAATATACTAGTACATACTACAGCTTGAGTTGAATGATGCGCCATTTCATTTGTTGGCAGGGAAAATGTTCCATTGATACTGTTTCTGGTTTTACAGAGATAATTCCATAAATCCTATTACTCAGTTTACATAGCTAAGGTATATATAAGCAGTGCAGATAGTCATAAAGCATTTAGTATCCGAATCCCCAGTATTTAACCAGTAACACCAATCGTTAGTCGTCTACTTAATACATAATCACAAATCACAGCTTTGTTGACAGAGTGAGTGTAAACAGCACGTGTTTTTGACAGTTAAGGCTTAATTGTAATGCAGCGGATTATAGCTAAAGTTTCGTCAACAAAAGTAGTTATTCCGATGTATAAAATATAAATCATGAAATTACCTCCCCACAGTAATTGGTAAATAAAAAACTGTTGACATCAGATACTCTAGAGCCAAATGGGGTATTGTGTCCCAAGGGAAATCTTTTAATTAGCAAAGTATTGATATCTCTTTCAGATGTATTTATGCATTCCTTGTTATTTTGGGAATAGACAGCTAAATCGAGTCCAAAAGTCAATTATCGCAAGGTTATTTAGACTCACTGCACTCTCATTACTCGACTCTTATCTACACAAAAGGACTGACAGAACAGAACTGATTTTGTGTAGGCTAGACATAAAAACAGATAATTTGTATTTACAATTGATATATAAGCCAGCAGAACAAAGTTGGGGAATATGCATGGCATCAACCCTTATGGGTTGATTTTGACTTCTCAAGTTGTTTCGGGTTGCTCGATCGGACGCTGTAGGTTTTAGGTTTCGTGGGATGAAAAGTTTTCATATCAAGTTGCCAACTTTTCCTTAGAGTTAGTTGCTTTGAGTTTCAACTTTCAAATGGGGAGAGGTAGATAGGAACTTATGTATAATATCTATAAGTGTAAACACATCTCACTTAGGCTATAGTACCTATACACGGAAAAGCATTAATGAAATGGAGTTTCTAGTACTACCTTATAAAATCTTGTAAACAATTCTTTCCCCATTTTGTCTTAGCCCCACTCAGCTAACTCACGTTTAGAGAGCATTAATGTCGTACGACAAGAAACTTTACAAGGAATATTGTGTTCGACGAATATTTAGTTCTCCTCTCAGAAAATCATCTGCGACAGCACTGAGTTGGGTGAAAGCAAAGGATTAATTCAGTAGTACACACTCCTGGGATTATTCTGGAGGTATTATGCAAGTAAAAGTTACTTTGTGCGTGCACAATGTTCATTATTCTGATTGCACGTTGTTAGCTAGCAAACATGCAGCATTTGCAAATATTGTATTTCCGACAGACTCGACCATATTATCCTCAGAAGTTCTGTAGTGTCCCCAATATTCTTGTCGTCTTTATTAATTAGCAGATGAAATATCGAAAGTTTACTTTTTACACTTGAGAATCTACTTTGCAAAAGTGATTCTAATTGACTATTTGGCTCATAGACCAAAATGTTAGTGATGAAGAGCAAAAAAGCTTCCTTTTGTCCTAGTAGTTTTTATTTCAGACTTATTATTACTGAACTTTTAAAAATGTGTTACACCCATTCACTATGTGTCTTCGTGGTGAAAAATACAATTTCTAGAATAGAATGTGAAGTGCGAGACACAAATGTGTAGTTCGCTCTAGATTTTATTCTGAAGTGAGTTAATGAGCTAAAATGGAGATAGGAAAAGTTCAGATTAGAATTATTACTACGTAGATGCACATGTAGATAGTAGAGGGTAAGAACCAAAAGTTGGAACATGCTGGTGCAGAAATAACCTGAAACCTTGTCTCGCCTATCTTTAATACTTAACAAATAAATGCCAACTACCCTGTGTAACTAAAGTATATTACTCCCTCCTAAATTACGACTACGATATCTATATCGAAACAGAGCATCTTTCCGCTCTGCTAAATGATTTACTAGCTACTTTCCTATACGGGTAATTTATGAATAGCAATGGACATGTCTTTGCATAATAAATATATGCATGTTTTCCCTTGGATAAACTCTATGTACCTATAT
>JABASH010005318.1:0-12304 GCA_019776445.1 Tomocerus maximus | reverse complement strand
TTAATTGAAAACAGTATTTTACAAAACCAACCCAATTTATATAGGTAGATAGTCCATTTTCAATTGTATAGTGTTACCTTTTACCTATAAATTTCTCTTGTTTTTGCGTTTTCATATTTTAATGAAATATCATTAAAATATAGCATACATATGTATAATATATGATATTTATATTGTTACCTAAATGATTATATTTATATATGTTATAAATAGTTTGTATTTTGTATTGACACTTGAATTTACTGTAAATCTGTGGAAAGAAGCAATGCTTCAATACAGTACAAGCTTAAAGTGTTTTAGGTGTTATATTTTGTCTGGAGAATTGAAGGCAGCTTCGAATTTCCAATTGTAATCTCTTTCTGTACTAAGATTCACCTTTGATTCTTTGGTTCCAAGGAAACTGTATCTTTCCTCTGTTTTACATTTATATCATATTATTTGTAGTACAGGTATCTTATGTATCAAAACCAAGGCTGTAACTAACCGGGGCACATATCCTCCTAATATATTCGAAATCCTTGTAAAGTGGCAAAAATATGTTCCATAGATCTAATTAGAAGATTATTTAAACAAGTATAAAATAAATATTAAGTTACAAATAAAATCCATGAGAGTCGATTTTTCTCCGACTATCTCAAATGTATGAAAGCTAGCCCTTCAGAATATTGTTTTGGCTACGGCCTTGATCAGTAGATACGTAACTGGGAAAGTTACTCTCCGTTCCGGTTACCTATAAAGTAGCTTGTTGAGTTTAGTGTTCTCAGACTCAGATTGTACTCAATTGCAAACACATATACGGCTACGGCTATGGCTACAGGTTGCAGGCCAAAATCGGCAAAGCAAAAGTATTTGGAATCCAAAAAGGCAGGCACTGACATAGCAAAAAAAGACATATAAACATCAAAGAATGTTTGGAATCAGAGAATACCTTGTCACGAGTTCGTTTTACCATGATTTTATTTCTCTTTAGAACTATCAGACAACAAGACAAGTGCAAAAGCAAATACCACCTGATACTTTCATTCTGATTGCTCTGACTTTGTATTATAGCTGGTATCGAGCATCCATTCTTAGGCAACCTGATGTTTTCCGACAGTTATTATGCTAAAAGTATTATTTGAGAAAGTTGCAGTACTTTAAGGATCTTAAAATGACCCACAGACTTGTGTATTCAGTATATATCATTAAATAAGCATAGAGCATAGACATGTCATAAGCATGTAAATATGATGTACTTAAAATGGCAATAAATACAGAAATGTCATAGACTAAAGTTAATTTTCCATATTTTGCCAACATTTTTCAAGATTCGTTGAATCTAAAAAATGAAGTACGCATACAAACCTTGAATACACAAATACCTACGGAAAAAATAATAAACATCATAAAATAAGCACATTAAAAATGCAAATCTGCCACAAGATTGACAAGACGATAAAACTTAGATTGATAAAGGTCCTAATTTCTAACTCCACATTTTAAAAAATCATTTTATAATATAACCATCATTTGGTAACTCATCATCAATAAATACGTCACTAAATAATATTACATAAATAGGATACTTTTCCTAAGACAATTGGATTGGAGCGATTTGATTCGATTACTTTAAAATCTTCCCTTTAGCTCTTCCTTTTTGTTCTTTGTGAAATCTACAATTGCCAATATAAACTCTATTCATGACTTCATGACATTAATGTGATATTAAATATTACAACGCAATCGTAATAAATAATGTACTACAGATCACACTTGCACAGTATCACTGATGGGTACAGGTATTTATAGTGAAGGTCCATTCCGACGTAGCCAAATGACATGTGCATGTGCAGACATCCGGCTACTTTTGGATGGACCTTAAATACCTGTGCCCATCGGTGGTACTGTGGAAGTGTGCTACAAATGTATGAATAACATGTTTGGTGTACTAATTGTACTTCAAGGTTATTACTTCATTAATACAACCATTAAAATCCAATGCATTAAATAACGGCACAATATAAATATTTCAGGAAACAATCTTTATTTCAAAAAAGCCAAATAGATGTCACAATCAGACATTCTCCTGAACTGGCGGTTCGTATCCTTCCGGCTTCTCGACTTTCTCTCCAGACTCTTCCACCGTACCTTTTCCACCTCCATCACCGTGCATTTCTAATAGTTTTGACAGGTCAAACCGAGGTTTCTTCAAAACTTTGACCTAAGTACAATCATATATGGTTTAGTTATATATTGGATTACTATTTTACCAATGGAGACTAAGTTTTTTTTTTAAATTGTACCTTGCGAATATACACATCATGAAGTGGGTAGATCCCGTGGCAAACTTTTTCAATATCCTTAGCAATAGAATCTGGAATTAGCTTGTTAACGACCTCCTTCATATCATTGGTAGATATTTCTTTTGTGATTTGATCCACCATCTTCTTACGAATAGCTTTAACCTAAAAAAATAAACGAGTTTATAATACAAATACATAAGGATTAAAAACTAAATCCGTTGATGGAAAAATGCCGTAGATAGAACAGGCACTACATACTTGTGTATGCTGGGCATAGCAAGTCTTCTTCTTGGAAGCCTGGTCCTTATGAGTGTATCCAATACAGAAAACGCGGAGTAAATATCCGTCCGTAGTCTTAACGTCAACATTAGCCTCAATAAGAGTCTGCCATTTTTTGACCATGCTACGTAGCTTGTCAGTGGTAAGGTTCATTCCGTGAAAATTTGTTAGCACATTATGACCTTGCACATCTTCAGAAATGAGCTTGAACTTGCGGAAAGATCTTTCAGCGTCATTGTCAATTTGCAAGTCAGCCAGCGAGACTTCGAAAACTCGTCCTTTCAGTCCCTCAGATGCGATTTCTGCAAAACAAAAACGAAAAGAAATGTTTTTGTTAAACATTTGAAATTTTTATTGCAATTTCATTTTTAGTTGGCACATTGGATTCTTTCATGAATTTAAATAATCCAGGATCAATTAAACTGCTCACACTATAGCACAGTGAAGTAAAAAAAATTAAAAAAACACAATATCTTACTTGTTCCTTGGGTTCGGTTCACTAAAGTTTTTCCGACCTGACGAATCTTGAAGATGGATGGAGCTTTAACATCATACCAATCTTTTCGGGTGAAGGGGTCAATGCTACAATTTAAAAAGTTGAAATCAACCAGGTGCTTATAAAATTGTGATTTAAAAATAATAACCCACCCGTCATTTCATTAAGAAACAATTTATACATTTGTCACATTCAAAATTAATAATACTGCTTTTCATTAGACTAACATTTGAAAAAATAAAGGATCAGAAAATGAAAATAAAGCAGCACGGCTCAACCTACATGCAAGCAGATCTAGCCCATACGAATTCGGTGGCTATTAAATCTGAAAATATGTGTCAGAAATGAATAAAATGACTTACATCTTCTTCTTGGCACCCTTCTTGCCACCCTTGGACAGGCCCTTATTCTTTCCTACAGCCATATTTTTGAAAATCGGCTTTTAATCGTAAATTTTGGACAGATTGACGCAGAGTGCACGCCGCCGGAGATGTGATGGGACCTTCTACCTCTCTCCAATAACCAAAATCCTACAAAAAGCGGTTGGGCTCGTAGCACGGAGATTAATACAGAGCAGAGCAGTCTGACTGCTGAGGCACATTAGAGGCGAATGAATAGCACGAGGTTCTTTTGATTTGTTTCCACTTCCTGCCCCACAGAGGCCCCCCCACCACCGTCTCCGCCAAATAACCTACGCCACTTCTTAAAACGGCTGCTACCCACTCTCACAGCTGCTCTTTTATTCCCTCTGCATAACACGGAATAGTCTCAGTCAACTATTCAAGCACTAGATGCAGTCAGTATTAAGTTTCCCTCATCACCATATCCACGGTGCTTGCATCTGAATACTGAGCACTTTGTTTATGGACAATCTAGTTTGAATATTTAAGCGGCCAGCTTTTAGCAATGAATGAAAACAATTTTCTTTGTCGTCAGTCAGTGACAGAAGCTTAATTTTTGTTTACCCTGTTTGCAGAACATGAAAAATTACCTTTAAAATGGTAGCTAAAAAGGGCAGCATTTCAAATGATAATTATTTTAGATTCACCAAAATTAAATTAAGATTTATGAATTATGATGTATGATTAAGATGGAAAGAGCGGGGTTCACTAATGAATGCATTGAGGTAATTTAATTAATCTTTTAACTAGTTACTGGGAAAAATCTGAAGGTAAAGAAACTAATCGAAGTAGCTGCTAGAAGAAATGACATATTTAGTCGGAAAATTATAATATTATGAAATGTTACAATCATTGCTAGTTTTGGTTGGTGTTCACTGCACATTTCACTCAGTGCTGACAACAAAGACTGAATCTGACAACAAAGACTGAACAAAGGCAACAAAGACAAAGACTGAACAAAGACTGAACATTTTTTCGATGCCAACTTTTCCCCAGATTTAAAATGATTTTTTCTGTGGTATTTTAACTAGCTATTTAAATTTATTCTTGTTATTTATTTACCTTGTCCTAGTTCAAGTTGAAACCGAAAACATTTAAATTTAGTCTTTTGAATTGCCTCAGTATCCCATTATCTTCACCTCTACTACCTCTAGGGTAATTAAATTTCAAAAAGCAAATTTTTTCCACTGATTGGTGTACATATCGCTTAGGCTCGTATTATGAACCTCGTCTTAAGTTCTGAGGGCTACTCAAGACGTCGATAATACATGGAAAACGGCGTCTTGGCGACTTCTTATGACCATAGGACGACGGTCATAATCATAATACGGCCCTTAGAATATTAGCGATATTTTCCGTATACGTTACATTAAAAAAGCATTACTGTCAAAAACTGGCGAATGTTCAATGATCTTATTTTTTATGGTCTTTACGAAACTTGGAAGCTATTTAATGTTCTTTGTCAAATTTTAATACAAAATTATTAATACATTTCAATCCGATATCAGTAGTTTTATTATTGTCATGAAGTGACTTTACCGCGTTCACTCATTAGTTGTAATATTAAGAATGACATCTTTCAAAGTAATTTTGCTTAATACAATTATATTTATCTTATGGTTTCTACCAAATTAATACTCTGGCATAAATGGTGATTGCATGGTACTTGATAAGTTTCAAAATGTCATTATCGTTAAAATAAGGAGCTATTTGATAGAAAATGTACCTTTTGCTATTAAAAATTTGAGAATGTGAAAAGATTTTAGTTTTGTTTGTGGAAAACACTGGATTCTACTAAGAAGCATTGCCTATGAATTTTTGGCTTCCTTGTATTCTTGTGACTCTACAGGCAGGAAGTATTAGATAATACTAGAAGAAGGGTTAATATGAAGCACTCTGTGTATTATGTAATGCAGAGAACAGAAGTTGGGTGGATTGGCTAAAGCTGGTAACCTATTAATATTATTATACATTCCTATACGTACTCCACTGCTGAGCATTCCATAATGGATTGAATAAAGACCTTTAGGAAGACTATGACAAACTGCAGCTAGGAAACACACCACAACATTAGAACTCGAACAAGAAGTTTATATAGGATAATTGAGATACATAGTAACCTAATAGGGGGCCTATTCGACTAGTAGATTGTATCAGGACAGTGAGAGTATACGAATAGGTACTCCACGGTAATCTAGCAACGTATGTAGAAGTAAAAGCAAAGCAAACCATGCATAGAAGTCAAAACATGCTGTGTCCTGTACTCTACTGTAGAATTTATTTTCAAAGTAATTTTTCTAGTTAAATTAATTAATACACTAGGCTACAGTTGCACGTTTGCCAAAATGTCACATTTTAATATCTGTCTATGGAAATAACCGTTACAAAAATGTATTTCAAAAGAGTTGCTGATGTGTATTCTTTTCTGTCAGCGAATAAATGGTGAAAAGTGGATTGGGAATGTTATTATGAATTGACATGTTTGTTATCTTAAAATACTTCCGACAGCTTATCAATCTATGCTGGATGGAAGTGCAGTAGAGGAGAGGTGTAAATGGATAGAAGGTAAATCTTTTTATTCTTTTAAGGAATTTACGGATTTTGACATCAATATGACAACATGACAACATTGATAATAATATAACCTAAATATTATTAAATTGTAAACACAACTAGTACCTATTTTTATTGATCATCATTTATATTTACAGGAAAACCTTATCCCAGCATCCCAATAACATTCTTCAGACTCAAAAATGAATGTTGAGAGGATTTGTTTGGATTTCAACCCTAGGTCTGTATAACCATTTGGTCATTATTTATTTTCAATTTTAGCATCCATTAATGTCTATTCAAAGAAATGATATCCGAAATAATGATTTTTTACAGCAAATTTTTGGTCCACTCATGCTTGTTCACCTTCACAGTACTAATTGCCCTTCGTCTGGATGATACAATCACATGGAGTTATTGGGCAGTGTTTGCCCCCTTGTGGTTCTGGAAAGTTATGGTAGTTTTAGGTGCGGCGATTGGAAGCTATGTTTGGTGGAGACATCCTCACTATAGGTAAACATTGAACATAATCGGCAATTTAATTACATTTTTTTGTCTATGTCTATACTTTTTAAATTTTAAAAACTGATTTCAGAATGGAAGGAGAGGCTTACATCCAATACAAAGCAATGATGATCACTTTAGCTCTTCATTTGTTGCTGTTGATGTTTGAGCTGTTGGTCTGTGATAAATTAGAATCCCGCCGTCATATTTGGATTTTAGTGTTTATCCCACTAATTTTTATCTCCATAATTTCCATAGCCATTTGTATATGGGCTGTTAAAAACGACAGATCTTTTGATGTAAGTATTTTTAACCTTTTTGTAATTACACAGGCAATGCAATGGATTTTATAAAGTTGGATGGCTGAAAATGGTTTTTTTCTCTTTTGGTAGTTGGAACTTTTTTGCTCCGTGAATATTCTACAGTTTATATTTTTAGCTTTGCGACTGGACAATTTTATCACATGGGAGTGGGAAGTAGTTTTCGTACCACTGTGGATTTTGTTATGTGTATCTTTGGTTGGTGTACTCTACAGCATAATTTTTGCTGGAATTCTGCTTCGTGCCCCAGATATAAATGCTGAACAGAGACGAAATTCCACCAGTTCAGCAATCAGTTATACCTTCCTCGTAATACCAATCTTAATCTTTCAGGTTAGTTTCTTTATTACTAAAAATTATGCCATTAAAAATTTACAAAAGTTTCTTGATCAAAATATTCTGGCAAAAGTTTAGATGTAATATGTATTCGTTCAATCGATACCCATGCATTTCAAGTTTATGCACCTGCAAAATATAAAATTTGACCTCCAGTTTATGCATTAACGGTTTTATTGAAATATAGGATTTCATAGAAATATAGTCTTGAAAGTACTTTTCCGATGCATTTTGAGTTTAAACTGGATTTATAAATTATCGCTCTATTACATACAATAATGTCTGTTCGTTTTATAAATTAGTTTAATTTTATTTATAATTACCAAGCAAAATAGCAATCTAGTAAAGGGAATTCCATACTTTGATGTATATACTGGTCTTCCTGAATTCTATACTTTGTCATTTGCTCATTTATTCGGTTTATGTAGTATACTCTAAATGTGAATGTAAATAATGAGAAAATTCTGTAATGTAAATAGCAAACTGCCAACATTCTTATGCATTAATACTTTGATGATTTATAGGTGCTACTAACAAATAAGCTGGACGAGGATATTGAGCTGAAATATATAGGAGTTGTGTCTCCACTTTTTTTGACGTACACACAGTTGATACTCATGTCGTTTAGCAATAAAAGGAGCAACAAGTGTAAGTTAATAATTTACAATGCTATTACTAATGCCAAAATATTTTTCCATCCGTCTTATCGCGAGATAATTGCTCATTTGTCTACATAACAAAAGAGTCTTGAAGAAATTTTCCGATTACAAAGATCTCCCACTGAGCCACTAAGTCATAACAGTCTTTGTAATTGGAGAATTTCTTCGAGACCCTTTTGTTACGTAGACAATAAAGCAATTATCTTGCGGTATGACCGATGGAAAACTATTTTGGCATTAGAAGTACTAGAAAATATATTCTTGTTCTCAATGCAAAGCAACTAATTGACTGATTAAAATTATGGAATTGTAGGGTGGTTTGGAATCCGCAAAAACTTTTGCCACTTCCTCTTCGACATCTGTCCGTGTTTTCAAGAGTATTGCAATATTTCTTACAGTGTTCATGATGATGATGCTCCTCCTCGACCGAATGAGGAAGCGGAGACTTCTGAAGAACAGCCTTCCAGTAGACGACGCACATCCTTAGTAACTTCAAAAATTAATTCCAAACCAATTGTGCCCATCGTTTCTATTGAGATGCCAGACTAGTTATATAGTATAAATAGTTGTAGATAGAACAATATTAAATAATATATTATAGCATAAATAATACAAACGATGTTATTATAGTCGGCGAAGCCAGGTATGTACCAGAATTACAATATTGCATCGAAACCCACCAAACTTCTCATGATTAGCTTGAACTGGCTTGAAACAGATGCAATTTACTCTAAAAAGCACATTAGATAATGATAAAATTTTAATAGGCAAGATGGTAACGCATCTACATGAGCATTCTAATATTTAAATAACGATCACTTTAAAAGTCTCTACAGAGCTATTTTTCTCTCTCTATGCATCAGAAAGTGTGAATTTTCCTTACACTTTCCTTTACTCTATTTAAGTTCAATAATAATAACTATTCGCTCATAAATTTCTGTTGATGAATGCAAGAATTTCAATGAAAGTGCAAAAATGGGGTTTACTTAGAATTCCTCATTATAAAATATGGTCACGTAAATTCTAGTTTTTAAAACACCATTGCTATTTTTCTTGTCAAAACAAGTGAAGACGAGACCAATTAATTTTCAACAGAAGGTCCCTTTCTAAATTATCCTGACAATGGAAATCGTAACGAAAGCTTCCTAAATATTTCTAGGTATGGCTAACAATTTTGAGTGGGTTTTGTGTAATTAATTTTTGCATTAGGAAGTATTAATTTAGTGATTTTTATTTGTTTTTTTTTTCATTTTTTGAGACGTCTTAAATTACACTCAGTAATGCTTTGTTATTCTTTTAGTCAGAACTTCTCAGGCAGGAAAATATTACTTTTCATATGATAAGGAAATTGAAATTATGAAAAATATTTTTCAACAAATGCTACTAAATACAAACCAGTCATGTATGATTTCTATACACAGTTAGGCATTAAAAAGAGCGAGATTGTTACCTATGAGTTGATGCTAAGTATTGTCAGTAAGGGACGTCAGAAGTCTGAATTTGTATTTTTATCATGTAGCTATTTTCCCGTGTCTGAGGTACTAGATGTATTTACCACACCCAGTTGAGTGTCACATAAATAGTAATTAAAAACTTGAGGAATTGGTGGAAAAAATAAATTATTGTAAATCGACATTTAAAAAATATTGCCGAGTTATCAACAAATAGATATTTTATTAGCCTTTAAGTAACTATCTCCAATTTCGCTTCTCGCAGACGTATTTGCCTTTGTAGGTAGTAATTAATAGGACATTCGATAGGTGCTCACTGATTAAAAGTGGCATCTCGAAAATAGCAGGTGACATTTTTTATTTGTCTTTGTTTTTCACCCTGGAAACTAATGGAAGGCAAAAATGTGAATGTATGCTACGCAATAGAAATTAACATAGAGAAACTGAAAACAATTAACGGAACTTAGACTTGGAAAATATTAACCAGAGAATAATATAGTCGAGGAAATGGAAAACTGCCTAGAGAAAACAAATATTTTAGACTCAGAAGTTTATAGAAATTCGTATGTACAAATATGTAGAAATTAACGAAAAGGAATCACTACTTTGGTTATTAGTAAGCGAATATCATTTACATTGTAAATGAACGAAATTCAATTTTAGGGCAGTGGTACATTTCATAGCAATGTGTAGAAAGAAATGACAGAAGTCTACTTAGAGGTTTAGAGTCTTTCCCCATAACGTGCACAAAACCACTGAAATGAAAGAACGAAAATATGACAACAAAATACAATATAATAGCAGTCCACTAATATTTTTGTGCCTCTATCTGTGTAATGTAATATTATAATTGGCACTGTGTGAGCAAAGCCATGCAGATGCTAAACGATTGCAGAAAAGAACTTGAGCCTAGTATGTACCCATTATTACTAAGTACATTATATACATTGACTAAGTATATTATAACTATTTATCTATATTATGTACCATTAATATTTAATTATCAATATTCATCATGCCCAAGAGTGACTACTAATCTACACATTTGTATTTATGTAATTAATGTTATAAATGATTATTGTATTTATTGTTAAATATGATGAATTGTCACTTAAAAGTCATCTCGATTTTGACTCGAAGGTACCCATAGAATTATCGCTGTTAATTAGAACAATTTTATAACTTAGAGTGAAGACAATGAAAAGGAAAGGTTGGATTATAAAATACCTATTTAAGATAACTGCTAAGTTTCTACATAAAGCTGAGACTCCCATTATGCAGATGTGCAGTGCATGGCAAATTTTGCTCTGCCAAAATAAAAAGTACGTCTAATTTTATTATGCAATATCGATTAATGACATATTTAATATATTAAATACTAAAGATGGAAGTCGGGTCCTTATATCAGTTGAGTATCTAAAATTAGTTTCAAAAGTAAGTACCGGTACGGGCCCAAATAAAATAATCTGGCAAAGTATTGTTACAAATTATTGTCAGTTAGTTGTTGGTGCAGTCTGCGCTAATTATCAAATAACGCAGCTGTCATAATAATCTAAAGTACTTGCCTATTTCTGAGTCCATACAATGACAATATACAAGGTATCAGAAAGGAAACATTGACTTGATATTTTATTTCCTGAAGGATGATCAACATTAACAATTTTAGAGTATGGTCGATGTATCAAAAATAAATCAGTAACATGAGATTAAATTAAAAACATTCTCTACTTTTTCGTATTTGTCATACCCGAGTCTCCAGAAATAGATACAACTTCATGATTTTTTATAAATTAGTACATTATAATATTGTTCGTTAATTTTCTTGTACCTAAATTTTGCAATTAACACACTTTGTGTTTATAGTCTTCAAAAAGTTTTGAAGCCACAAAAATGGGTGAACTGATGAAATACCAAAGTTTTTTTGTCGAGCATTGTAATTTAATTTCTTTGTAGCAATAACGACCCGACCCATCTTTATTTATACATACCGATTATATATTTATCAATAAATAATTTTACGACTTATTATTCCTCTGAATCTCACAACTAATCAGTTTGAGAACTCTTTGTTAAAAGTGAAAACTGACTATCGAAATTTTAAATGCAATAATATAATGTTAATATAATATTAATAATGGTTCGTATGTATAAAATATTATCTCAGTTGAAAATCCTTTCAAACGATCCACTGATTAACCCCGTTTTCTCAAAAAATTCGTTGGCCAAAATTTATAATTTTCATGCTCCTTAAGGTCCCCAATTCTCGTTGTCAATCAACTCACATCTTTGTTGATTTTTGGATTTTGACTACCAAAATGATCGTAATTTTTCAATATCCTTATCAACGGACGAGTTCAAGAGGGCCTAATTATTTGACTTCTACACTAGGCAGTTATGCATGTACCTAATAGTAATTATTGTTGGGGGTTAAGCACCTACCATTCTAATTGTCTTAGTTGTATTATTGTATATAATTTTGCCGATTTCGACTAGGGCCTTACTAATTTCCTCATTCTGCGTAATTTGTCTAAAATTATATCTATCTGCTCATTGATTTGTGGGTGGGTATTCTGGGTATCCGTTTTGCATTTGAATTTTTCAGTTTCAATATTTCGTATGACAACGAAAGTCAATGGATTAAATTGAAAAGGTTTTTTACAAATGATTTTTTAAATTTGTAAATCATCTGAAGAGACCGTAAAGATTGATAGAATTTACTCTTCGGAATTCAGATTATGTGCAAATAAATAATGCCTGCCTGTCCTGCGAGTAACTAACGTTAAAGCTTTGTTATCATTAAAGCTGTAACTACATTATATGTTTTTGTAATTCTGCATTGTGGCGTTTCTTAGTTAATTTATCGTTAAAAATGAGTTAGCTATAAATATCAACGGAATGCATGAAACACAAAGAATAGTTTTATTGTAAAATGTTATCTGCATTGTTAACGAAAATTGAAAAATATCAATAAAAATTATAAATATTTAATCACACGTTCTCTGTGTTGGTAAATTAGCAATATC
>JABASH010005317.1:0-12307 GCA_019776445.1 Tomocerus maximus | reverse complement strand
TCAAGGAACATACGAATTTTTTTATTATTTTTTCAGCTTTACTTGCAATTTTTGAAGTTAGAAATTAGTACTTAGGTTTTTCATATCTTAAAAAAAATAAGTTGGGGCTCAATGGGTTAAAAAACGCGTTAGAAACAGTCATAAAAACCTTACCACCAACAGATATCATGGATATCAAAATACGGGAGCATACATATAAAATTTGTCAAAGTTCATGGCAAATAATGTACGGTAAAACAGCAATTCGAGACGCAGCACTATCTCTCATCGCTTGTGACGCATTCATGCCTAGACTACTTAAGCTAAAATCAACAGTTACTAGAGTAGAAGTAGTATAGACTCAACAATCAAACCTATGGATCCAGCAATCTAAAGTCTATATATACGATATTAGCCGATCTAACCCAGTTACCAAATATTCGACGTCTTGATGAAGACAAACGAACTAGTCCACATTATTTAACGATGAATGAACAAAAAATAGTCAAAGAAGCCATCACGTACTACTTAAATCAACTTAGACAGAATTACAAGCGTAAGCATCAAGACACACCATTAATAAGGAGACATTACCACCAATATATAAGTAGCTTAGAAAACAGTATATCAGTGATAAAATATTGAGCGAAAGAAGTTCAGTCAAAAAGGTCAAGTTCTCAGTTATCATAAATAAGCTCAATACAGATAAATGATATACAAATAAAAACAACATACCTACGCAATTTTATCACCACCGAGTACTACATATACACGAAAACCACTTCTTTTCCTCACTCTCACTCTACAAGTCTCTCTGTAACTTGCACTTTCATAAACACAGTATTTATTCTTACGTTAATAAACCACTTTTACAAATTACAATACCATGGCAAGAAGAGAGAAATTTTCAATCTAGCAATGCGAATCCCATACAGAAATAGAAACTACCGTGTGCGAATGGTTTATAGCCGATTTTAATCAAACCATTTGGAAAGACGAACTTCCAAATTTCAAACCTTATGCTTCTGAAAAAAAGTTTATTGCCGGAAGCCAAATAGGACGAAAATCCATGTGGACACTGATAATAGAAGGACATAACTTCAATCTTAACGTTTATACTCTTATGAAAGAAATTATCGATGACGTTGAGGAAATTAAGGCATATATATCAATTGTGTTACTAAAACCCGGAGACAGATCAATATACTTAAATCTATCAAGGAAATCTATCAAGGAATTGCTACACATCACGCCTGGCCTGAAGTCTGATAATAATCGATACGGTATAGAAAAATTCATCAGTCTTTCAACCTTATGGTTCCTTAAGGAAGCCTTGATCCCTGACAATGCAATGGGCTACTACTTCAAGTAGAGATTAGGATTTTAGGGGACACCTACCATCGCGAGATAATATCTCGGACTAACAGAAATGCAAAAACTGGAGTTTGCACTTGCGACAACGACCAGTCTTGCGAAAATACGAAGCAATTGAAAAAATGTTGAATATATTATTGATATATATTTAGTAATGTAAGTATTGAACTGTAAGAATAGACATTTATGACTACACCTGCAAGAATGTAGGTGAGAAATGTGAAATGTAAGCTTATTTTAAGAATTTGTTCTGAATTGTAACCGCAGGCATAACTACTTACTATTATTGGATCTGTACATTGTAATCCACCTTGTAATTTCTGGCTATATAATAATGTGTTTTTGTCTAAATACAATCAGTCTGTTTAACACAACTCAACTGCTTGTTTATTGTCACATAAATAAACCCAATAAAAAATATATGAGAGATATGTATGAATCCAAATCATTTTCGGACGCCACACTAACAATAATAAATCCACAAGGAAAGAAAGAAGAGATAAAAATACACAGAAACGTATTATCAAAAGCCAGTCCATTGTTTAACGTGCTATTCAGTTCCAACAGCATGGAAGCAACAAAACAATCTTAATTAAAGATACAACTCCTGTTGCCGTAAAGGCTGCATCGAAATTCATTTACACCACAGAGGAAGACTTCCCAGAAGAAAGGCACAGTTTATTGCAACTAATAAACTTTGCTGAGAAATACGATTTACCCACTCTCAAAACCAGCGTATGGACTTTTATCCCAACTATGCTAACAATTGAAAACATCAATGAGCTCAAAGATAGCGCAGATCTTTACGATGTACCTGACGATATTAAGAAATTAATTATTAATTTCAAACTACCACAACAAACGACATTCAGTCTGAGAACAGTAAACAAATCGCTTTTCACGGACGATCGTGCCAATACTATCAACGGCGAAGTTATTCCAAGAAGTAAAATCAGAGGACGACCAAATCTAAAAGTTGACAAAATGCAATACGGTTTATTAAAACAGTCCATTCGGGAACGAGACGAAACCCTCAAAAGGGAAATCAAAAGAACAGGACTGCAACTAATCCCAGTATCAAAAAAAAGTACCCTCACAACTATTTCAGAACAGTGCTCAATCTCAATCAAACAATCCTGCCCCAAAACAGAGATCATCCCGTGAAATGCTACCATTTGATACCATCACTCCCAACATGTCATTATCCACAACAACATCTCCAAAAACCTTCAGATTGTCTGTCACATTGCTTCAAAAAATGACAGGCTAAGCAGAATTAATCTGAATACGCATTACCGATGTGGCAAGTTTAAATGCCGAAAGTTGTTCAACTCAAGAAATTTACACCATCAAACACATTTGGATGACGGACGACGATTTTGCCCTATATGTAAAATCGCCTATGACAAATTCGAAGCGTACAAGACGCACATGTATAGGAAACACTACATATGTACCACCGATGGCACCGACAGAAGTACCAACGGAAGTTTCGATAGTTATACAAATGGAAATGATAGGACCAGCACCCAGAGTGTTACAACTTCGTTCACTCCAATAGATTCATCCACAGTCAACAACAAACAAAAAATAAGCAATATGGGATCGCCTCGTCTAAATTCAAAAGAATGAACAAGATGCTTCATTAAGTTTTATCACAAGTGTCATAAATCACCCATATCCAACCCAACACGTCACAGTACACTCATTTCACACGTCCACATCACTCTTCATTATATTCATCCACAATTTGTAAATCTCCACTGTTAATTGCATCGAATAACGACTACGACTATTCCAGTGCCGAGTATTACAGAACATTCTACAATAACCTTACGTTAATTTCGAGACACTAGCACGACTAATTCACAACTCATAACATAACTCTGTCGTTGGTTACTACAGTGCATACACACACACACTTTATACAGCCTTCAAATGCTTAGGCATACATAGCTTAGGCATACATAGCTTAGGCTTAGGCTTAGACCACATACTACTACATAGTACTGAAATTGTGATTTGAACCCAACAATTTCTTAATGTCACCAGTGTTTGAAAGTTTTGAAAGCTTCCTGTGTAGTAAAACAAATTAGGTAATTCGCCTTAAGTGAAAGTGATATAAATTAATTCATATCAACCTCAACATACTTAATATACGTATAAATTTGTTCTAATATTATGTAGTCACTGTACAATAATAATTATGCATTACGATTAATACTTCACTATACTTCACTATTACACCCACATACATAACTCCAATTGGAATAACAATAAGGTTAGTACAGGATTTTAATAATTTTTTTTCCTCGAGACGATGAAATCTTAAGCAGCGAGGTATAAATATAAGTTATAAATATAAGGAATTATATTATATTCAATATATGATGACTCAGATACGTCATCCTCAAGAAGTTTTAGATAGGCCTAAACCAAGCATAATAAATAAATAAACACACCAAAACTATCTCAAACATTCATGTGATGTAAATGTAATGATCATACGATCCAATTAGTGCTGAGGTAAACACAATAATAATTAATATTATAAATTAGTTAAAGCCCTATAACTATAGGAATTAAGAAAGGTATATAAATGAATTCGGCCTGTCTACTCTTTAGTTAGTTTCCAATTGGAGCCCTTGTATAACACAACATATTCCAAAGAATAAAATGTGTAAACTGGAAATAATACCATAGAAACGTACTCAAAATACAATCCGTAATTCTCATAAAACGGCGACAAGCCTTAACATCATATTTATACTATTACTGCATACTTCCTAGTTTACTTCGTATTTAAAAATTAAATTAGGAAATACAGTTGGTCAAATTTATTTATTCAAAAGCAGCAACTAGGTTTCGAAAAATTCTTTTTGAAGCTGTGTGAATATTTAATAATTAGGGTATATAATCAAGTTAACAATTTTGAATGTAAACTTTTATATCCGAATGTTAAATTGCTTACATAATTTTAAATTATAAATTTACGCCAATTAAAGTTTACAGATGTTTCCTCATGGAAAATTATTTTTAAACAACCGCTCAAGAACTTACAGAAGAACAAAATTCTATACATCATAGTCTTCGTGGCGGTGTCGCTGAAACCTACACCAATCAAATTGATGACTGTTGGCTTTACAAGAGAATTCGACCCAATTACTATCCAGCATGCCACCATTCCACTGATTTATGACTGACTGATTCCACTGACTCCAATTCAGGATTCTAGAGGTTCATCACATTACGGATCTATTGAAGCTATTATGTGCCCTTCATCCTGAAGAAGATGATTGCATCGTGCTAAAAACAACTCTAGCTCAAATGGAAGCAATACGATCATCTTTATCCACTCTGGACGACGCCATCTTCACTACAACAACTCAAACGGAATCTTCCAACCAATTCGCAGTAAGCATGAGAGAAGTATGATCCCTGGATGAGTGTGACTCCTACGTAAACCACCATAGAAGCTAGAGATTATCTTTCGTTTGTGGATTCCCTTCAATCTGCTGTGATGTTGCTACGAAATCTGATATCCAAGGATTATTCATAGATGAGGAAGGCATGAAAGCATACATTGAGGATGTCAAAATATTAATCATCAAGGACCATTCAAGTTTGATTCAAATTAAAAATAAAGTAGAAACTTTTTCCAAGGACGCTAAAACGTCATTAGAAGTATTTAAAGCCCAAATATCAGCCCTACGAAGGGAAGGAGGAACTCCAGAGGACAGGAAAGGATGAAAATTTCTTGGACTTCTGTGGAATGGACTTAGGCATTAGAGTAGGAGTGACCGGAATGCTGACACAACTCAGTTTGTTCTACCCCTTTCCGAGACTGTACATGATTCCTAAATTTAAATAAAGCATGCGTTTTAAAGATACACTGCCGCCCAAAACTGGAACTCCGCTGTGGGACCAACTAATTGAAGGATGTAAAAAAAACGCACCATTCTAAACCTAGAGCAGCGGCCTACGAACTACCGGCTATAGCTCCTGAGAAAAAGATGACTTCTACAAAGAGAGAAGCCCCTGACTCTGGGGAAAAGTATATCAACCTCTAAGCGCTCATCACGGGATCTACTACTACTTTGTAATAATAGCATAAGGCAGTAGAAATCAGCTAAAAGCTAGCCGATAAAGCCATAAAAAAGGTGTGAAATAACAACTATAGAAAAGGTATCCGTAGAAAATAAGTATAAGTAATTCTAGATGCTTTAGTGTTAGAAAAAAAGGTCATGCGGTGGCACATGTAGCCCTGAAAAATCTTAAAATCTTTTGGTATGTATCCCAGAATTTCCCCTAACGTCCGAGTGTCACGCATTCTATTATTCTAACGTATCTTAATGTTTGTATGTCACAATGTATCCTTGATTTGATGTTTCAACTCTGTTGTAATCAGTACGTATAACATAAATATACATTTTAGAAGTTCTAAGCAGGAATTTACTAGGTATAAAGAACTAGGACAGGAATGAGAAGAGCAAACGTCCAATTGTCGTAGGTGCCGCATCGGCACATTTCTTTGTAATGAATGGATCAAGATGTCTGATGCAATATCCTAGTATGGACATGGACCAATTTCGGTAACATCCTAAATAACAAATCTGAAATACTGTTACTTTAGCTTGACCAGTTCTATATTTAAGCCTGTAACTGAGCTGCCTCCGCAGTCAGTATTGTAACATTCTTCGTCGTAATACTAGTAGAAATTCCCAATAAAATTCACGGATTCATTTTGTCCATTTTATTTACTAAATTCAACCAGGTCGCACATCTTTAAGTGCCGTCATTTTAAAAACATTACAATATGTTCAATGGTCACGAAAGTAACTCAGGTTATCGATTAATTATTGTCCTTTTCAAATATCAAAAGTAATTTCAAATCAATTAATAATCCTTCTCAACTCACCATGCTGAAAATTAGATTCGATAAATTGTTCATGTATGGCTAATTGTATAGTTGGTAGGAAATTATTTGGTGGGCTACGAGTGTGGTGGCAAATAATATAAAAACTATATAATTTTTTTAAATTCAAGTTTGGTTTCTTTTCAGAAATGACTTATACAAAGAGGTTTCTTGCCCTTTTGGCTCCTTATTATTTACGATTTCAGCTACAGTGGTGTCATCGACGAAACCACACTGTAAAAAATCAATATTACTATATCTACATTCAAATTCTTACATTCTTACATTACATTCAGGTTAGGCTATCCGAAATAATGTATCCACACTTCGAGTTCGATCACTTAAAAAACTTTGAAGACCACTACATAGACTTTATTTATATAATATCGAAAACATATATAATTACAATAGTTTCAGATGATTCAAGGACTTTTAACACGAAATCCAATAATATCAATAGATAATGTACCTTACCCTATGCTTTCTGAGACCCGTATTGATTTTTGCTCACATGTTGCAACAATTTAGTACTTATCCTAGGGTACATAACACTATCCATAATTTGACCAATTAATGTGATTGACGGCGGTCTTAGGTACTCGATTTTACAGATTTTACTTTTGGTCGAGTGACGACTCACTCCATTTACTTCTGCGTCCTTGGGAAATTTATGACTGAAAGTCAAAGGAGTGTAGCAAGGCTGAGAGAAATGAGAATATGGATTTTTTGTCACCTTTTCTCAAAGCAAACTGCGACATACTTCAGACGTAGCATTATATATGTATAAGAGGTTTCTTTATAGATTACCACTATTATAGTGAAACGTGGAAGAAAAGTGTCTCGCTAGTTGTCTATGATTTTTTTTAAACACCTGTAGCTATATGGTGCCAGTATCATTCTCAGAAATATTATGTTTGTCAATGGAGAACAGGAATCGTTCATAGTTTCGAATAATAATAGAGAAGTGTCCCATTGTTTATTGGGATTCAAAAGTGGAAGTGTTTCAAAATGTTAACTACTAATTGCTTTTTTACAAATTTTAGTTAGGTACTTTATTAAGTAGTGGAACACTACGTTATGGGAATGCCCTGTCCGTCTGTCTGTCCATCCGTCTGATAACACGATGACTTTCGAACGAAATGAGATAACTCGTTCAAACTTTTTGTAAGTAATCTAGACATCAAAAGTAAGATCAAATTTGAAAATGGGCAAAATCGGACATACTCCCTGACCGGGGGAGGGATTTAAAGACTAAAAATCAATGACTTCGGTTCTGTGCAACTTCGTGTAATGACTTGTATGAAACAAAATAAGTTCATGAACACTATTAAACAGATTACAAGCATCCCCTGACCGGGGAAGTGGATGAAAAATTACAAAAGAACATAACTTCGGTTCTTTTCGTCGTACAACTTCGTGTACTGACTTCTAATACATTAAATTTGAAATTTTATATTTCAAAAAATCGGTTTGCTCGTTTTCTACTTTCCCTTTAATTGATAATATGATAACAGAAGTACTTTTAAGAAATATAAACTTTAAAAATACTTGTACCATTATGGGTTATCAATGAGTTATAATAAAATGATGAATTCTACTCAAATTTGTTTGATCCTTCGCTAAAATATCAATAAAATGATAGGGTTTGTCCACCAATGGCCTTAGAATATTACAGTGTGTAACCATACAAAAGTATTTTGTATTTTGATGTTCAAATTAGCCTATAAAATCAGGGTTGGTTAAAATTAAAACCACTAGTGGACAAAATGGCCTGGTCACAAGGAACGTCAAAGTGGACAAAATGTACAAAATACCCTTTTGGGGCACGCTGATACTGTACCTCAATAGTCAACAGCAAGTCAAACATCCTAAAAATTGAAATTAAAAATCAATAGAATGCGTCTTTTTGTAGTCTCTTGTTACTAAACTAATGTTTTCTTAGTTTTAGGAAATATTTCACCCTCTCACTATTTAAAATTTGATTGGTTGGACTTTAGGCTGACTTTTTGTCCATTTTGTCCACCGGCCTGGACAAAATACAAAAAAGTGGACAAAATCCCAACACAGTATAAAATACAAACTACATTTTTTAAATCATCGTAATACAAATTACATAATGTGTTTAAAATACAGTATTTAAAATACATGTATTTTGCCCAACTATGAGTATCATAATAATAAATATTAAGTCTCATTATAGTTAAATGTTGAGAATAGTGGTGTAATTACGTCTCCTTAATTTGTTTCGATTTATATCTTTTATTAGGTATCATAACTCCTGCATCTTAGTAAACTCCAATTGGCTCAACGATTTTCCATTTTTAGTATTATTGCCTTCAAAGCAATAATACTTCCCCTCTTTGTCAACATATTTAGCAAGGTTACTGTGAGGAAATGGAAAATCATCCCAAATAAATGGTCCAATTATCATTCTTTCAATGTCAAAGGTGTCTTTGTTGTTTAAGAATTTCAGGGTACAATCGTTGATTTCAAAATTCCTCTTCCAATTTAAAACCAACATTTTAGGTTTTAACCGCATGAGCAAAGTTGCTGCTTTGTTAAAAGAAAATTCTTGCAAAATGAGTGAATGCAAAGGAATATTCCAATTATTACCGCTTATCTTAACACAATACAGCTTTAGTCGTTTAATGTTCCTAGGGATGAGGTACGAGTCAAAGGTACAATTCTCTTGCCCATTGAAGTTACTTTTATAACCGTATAACTCTACGTCAGCCAATTCATAACAATTTGCAAATTTGGAGAGAAACGGGATGACATTTTGTCCCCTCAGCTGCAGATACTTTAATTTCGTGAGAACAATTGAATCATCACAAAGGACGTCAGAACTTTCAATAACGAGCTTTTCAATTGTCTGACGCAAAACGCAAAGGTCTAAACACGATTCATGAACGTGAAGTTCACGAAATCTCATTTGTGTCCTGATAATAAAAGGAGTACGGACTAATTTTAAATGATTTACTTTCCAACGAGAGCAATCCCAGTTTTGGACGACTTCTCCGGCAGAAATCAATTTTAAAGACCCAACAGTAACATTTTCGCAAAAGTCCAATATTGAAGCTCCTGGTAATTGATTTGCAGCAAATTCTAGATAGTCCGCACCGTCAAAATTAAATGCGTCGTTTAATCTGAAATTCACAAGCGGTTGATCTTCGCCACAATAAAATGACACGTTTGACAGAACAATTTTTTTGGGAGACACTTGGATAACCTCAGAAACATCGACAATACAGAAATCCAAAAGTAGATCCTCAACAGATGTCAAGGTGTATAAAGAAACGTGTAATTTGGTTTTATCACTTCCCGTCGGACAGGAAATGTGCAACTTTTTTAATGGCATGTCTGCTATCCAATTTGATATGTCGTAATGCTCAATTGTCTTTGTTATTGTTTTCAAATGAATGTTATATAAAGTCAATTCTGAAATGCTTTCTCCTTGCCGACGAAAAAAATTTGTTAGTTTTCGAGTATAACATTCTTCATAGCCAAAGAAATTAATTGAAGTAAATGGAATCCCTCTGAACTTTGAATTTTTCCTGAATACGCTGAACCAGTCAGTGATAGTTTTGTTCGGGACAAGATTTGGATTTTCGAACCGAATTTCTGACAATACCCGAATAAATGGCTGAGAAATTTGATTCCATTTATGACAGACTGTCCCCGCAGCTTTCAAATCTTCTAGATTAAGGTACTTAAAAATCTCCTGCACAATCTAGAATAACATTTAAAAAAAAACATCATTCGTACCCAATTTTTTTATTTCGGGTATATGTAACAAAACTCAAGTAAGAAAGAAGAAAGTATAGATGTTAAATGGTATTTTAAACTAAAGTCTAGGTCAATCACAAAATTAATCTGGATTACCAAAAAATGTGTTATATGAAATTTAATAATTGCTGTTGAATTTTTGGTAAATATTTTAAAAAATGACAAATTAATATAGGCTTACTGTATTCGTTTTCAAAGGATTTTTGTCATTTGGATTCTGTTGATTACGATCCCAATCTTTGTTGTCATCATTATCCTTTCCTTCGAAGAAACTATATGCTAATCTCATTTGTAATAAGATGTTCAAAGAAACCTTTAGATCTTTCTTCATCAAAAGCTGATAAATTTTCCCATTTTTTTCGTCCAACCCATTTAGCAGGTTCTGAGAAAATAAAAACATCGTATTGACCAATAAAATTTTCATGAATTTTGATTTCCCGTGGCTTTGTAAATTGCCACTAAAAAGGGTTTTAGTACTATAGATTATAGAAGTATATATTGTCAATTGAAATAATACCATAGATATGGTTAGATATGTACTTACTATGACGTCTTTCTCATTTTTTGAAATTAAATTCCTTGTTTGCAAAATATCCAAAACTGACGACAAATTTTCTTTTTGCTCGTTTTCATCAATTGTATCTGCCATTTTGTAATTACCACGGCTTATTTGTTTCGTATTTCCTGTAACCAGCATTACATTACATTCAGAACCAGTATAATATACTATTTGGACTTTACAAGGACCAGCTCACCGTATTCACCTACTTTCTGATTGGTTTGTATGGGGTGTGACATTGGACATGTACATTTGATACTCTACTAGCCATATATAATAATATTATAGCTCAAACTCACAACCTTATGTTCATTTAAAGGAAAATCCCTCTAGAATCCCGTCGTGCGAATTTGTTCGCATTTTGTTAAGGGCGGGTAATAGTGACGGGCTCGTTTAATATAATGTGATTATAATTAAGGAGTAAAATATTATTATAATACATCACATTGATAGAACTCAGAACTCGAAAACTTTCAATATTATTGCGAGCTTTTCAATATATTTAGTCTGACTTAAACCATTAAAACTTCATTAAAGTGACGTACGATTTTAAGTCGTAAGAAAAGAATCCCTAGAATCAAACAATAATATTATGTTAATATTAAAATGTTACCATAATATGCTTGTTTGGTGTAGCTATAAGAAAAGTAGACATTAGACTCCAAAAATAAGTAAATAAGCGTAAGTACAAAAATTGTAATTACATAAAACGTGAACAAAATATTGGTAATGTAATTCAACTAAGTTCTTAACAAATGTTACATAAAAGATCAGAATGTTTATTTTTTACTGATTTATAGTAGCCGAAGTCCTTTTTTCTTTTCGACGATAATTTTTCACAGATTCACAACTCCAACTTAAATTTTCTAAAGTTTGAAATGTTAGTAATGAAGTATAGTTTTCCCAGAATATGTACGTAACTTAACTGCTAAATATTTTGATATTTTGAATACATAGTACAATGATGAATGAAGGCAAATGAGTACTCCATAAACACATTTTGTTGCATCTATGCAATTGACAAAATATTATGACTGATAAACTGATAAATAAATGTTTCAGAAGGCAATAAAATTTAAAAGCTTTTCCTTTTGACTCTGACCATTTCATTAGATATTGTAGTAAACAGGCATATTCAACCCAACTAATAATGACTAAATAAAATTGCTGTTTCTCCAACAACACAAAGACATTATTCACGATGGTATTATTCCTTCAGGACAGAAACCGCTTTGTACACAAGAACAATTACAAAGTTATTACATAGCGAACGAAAACAACCAATGGGTTCAAACAGGAAATGTAAGGATTAGGGATCAAAATCTTGGGGAATATATAATACATATATAAAGTAAGAGTATGAGCTGAATATGAGTAACTTAATATTAAATATTAGAAAATAATAGGTAACTACCTACAACCTCAGTACTTTTAGCAACTTAGCGGGGCAACTAAACAAAATAAGTGGAAATAAGGTACATTAAATGTATTATTTGTGAAAGCTAAAGAGATTATTACTACAACCCAAGTATAGATATAAATATATATGTACCTACCTAAAATAAACCTCTGCCGACTTTTCGAATATATCCACAGGGTTGGCTTTTCACCACCAATTTTGCGTTTCTGCCAGCCGGCTGGCAGAAACAGGTTAAAACCGGTTAAAACCGTGGCTAAAAGTGGCTGAAACTATA
>JABASH010005316.1:0-12308 GCA_019776445.1 Tomocerus maximus | reverse complement strand
GACATTAATTGTAATAATAATTTTGTTTTAGGAATACTGTGGTGCTTCTGGATACAGGCAGCGGTACAGTTGTGTCCCACATAGTTTTGGAAACACGAAAACCCATTAGCGCCTTACAGCTGAAAAGTAATTCCCTTCTTTTCGTCGCTTCAGAGGATTCAACATTTCTAAGAATATTTAATTGGCAGTCTGGAGTCGTGAAAGATATCTCACCTTGTCAAAATGTTGTTTGCGCTGTAAGTTGATTTACAAACAATTAGCTGTCGTAATGTAACTCTTAAACAATGACAGGCGGTTAGTGAATTGACTATTGTTTTTAAGGCTGTTTCGAGTATGCTTGGAATTCTGGTCACTGTTGGCTCAGATCGAGTCGTATCTGTATGGGATTTTAAAGGTGTCTCACCAAGTCAAAGCAGAAATGGACAAACACCAGTGGGAACGCCCACGGGTCAAAATTCGTTTTCAAGAGGAAGAAAGTTAGCATCCAGTTCCGTCGCCTGCAAAGTTTCCTGTATTTCATTTTCGCCAGATGGAAATTATTTTGTTACTGGTGGAACGAGGCATTTAAAATTTTGGTATCTTCAATTAGGCAAGGTAATTGATGAAGTAATGCAAATCTACAAATCTTTTTAATGGCCAATTATGAATATGAATATAGATTGTTGAATGATGTTTCACAACAATTATTAAACTTGTTTGCATAGATATGGTCTTAGGTACTTATACTTGTTATTGATAATTTACAGAATGAATGTGTTTTAACTGGCCGACCGGCCATTTTGGGTAGCGAACATTCCAATGCAGATTTTCGTGACGTGCTCACTGACGGAACGGCTACATATGCCATTGCAAATTTCGATGGGACTGTATCTGCAACGTTGTGCCAATTTGACGAAAGGCGGTTTTTAGATAAATGGGTCCAACTCAAGGTACACCGTACATTTCCTTTGACAAGGCTATAATTATTCTTACCGAAACACTTGAGGTGATTTATATGGAACATTAAAATGCATAATAACATGGTTGTAATTAAACTACAGACAAAACAAGCTTTTTGTATGGCCATGGATGACGATTTAATATTTATTGGATGTGCCGACGGTTTGATCCGCTGCTTCCGCTCTGGTCGTTTAGATTTTGTCGCAACTCTGCCATTACCTCACCATTTAGGAGTGGATGTAAGCAAAATATTTTCTACTTTTGAATTTATTATTTTGTGTAGGAAGACACACACATGTAGCAGTAGAGTGAGCAAATACGTAAATGCCTCGGATGTCGGATCTTGATTCGATCTCACAGTCAGTTTTTATGCTTTACGACTATAACAATAAGTAAAATTACCATAAAATAAGTGAAGCAATTGAGTCTATTCCAACAGTTGACATTTATAGTGGAGTGGAGGTTGTAGTATTAAATGTATTCTTGTGTAATGTAGTTAGGCGTAAGATCTGAAATGCGATAACAGTGTCATTTAATTTGCTGTTGGTTGTGATGTGACAGATTGCAAAAGCCACGGATGTTACAGCCCTTTCATCTCATCCTCCAGTATCGAAGTTTCCGAACGTGGTTGGCATCTGTGCCCCAGGGGGGAAGAAGATTGTTGCAGTCTACGCAGATCATTCTTTGTACGCGTGGGACGTTCAGGATGTCAAGAGGGTGAGTTCAGTTGAGCTGAGCTTCTTCATTTTTCTTTTTCTGCACTACACGCCACACTAAGGCATGCAATTTATTTGTTGGATTGGATTGACTTGACTTGAGAGGAGACTCGTCGACTCGTTTTACGTTTGTTTACCAAAAAGAGAATTGACACACCTAAATGAATGGGATGCAAATGTGATTGAGTATTAAATATTACATATGTGAAACGATGCCAAGTCAAAGGAACGTAAAGTGCAAATGTATTGCATCTGTGGCTACTTTGATATAGTGTGCATGAATATCTTTAAATGTGAATTGGATTTGAATTGTGTAGGTGGGCCTGTCTCATTCTTGGCTGTGGCACTCTGGCTGTATTTGGGATGTTGCTCTTGGACCCAACTCCCAAGCCGGAGGCTCTCCTTCATTTCAGCATTGGCCTTCTTTTATTACTTGCTCCAACGACGATACTGTGCGCACTTGGGATATTACTTCACAAATTAAGACAAATCTATATTCCAATGTCAGTTTAATATTCATTATTAAGGATATGCCTTAAACAGAACAGATTGTTGTAGCTACCTACTCTAAATGACCGCCTCATGTTTTCAGTTTCGTATAGTGAGAATGTAGTGTAGTGATTGTAGTTGGCTTTTGTTTTATGTACTCACATGTTCGGAAATGTAATTATGTTTGTACTTCACTTTTATATACTCATGTATTATGTTATTACAACTACACAAACGAAACTCAAAGTTATTATTATTTAACTTTGCCTACCAAGTTGTAATTTAAACTGAGGCTGACATTTTATTAGATAGAACAGATGAGTGCGTTCAACTTACAAGTTTTAAAACTCGACTTTTTCAATTTCAGGAATGCCAAGATGTCAAGTATATTTCTACACGCTATTTAGATTCGCCTTTATTCATTTCGCATGGAAATGGTGTCCGTTGTGTTGGCATCGGCTCCACTTTTGTTTGCTGCGGAGACCGACAGGGAAATCTTCGTCTGTGGAGATCCAAAACAAAAAATGAGCTCATTAAGATTAAGGCGCACAAAGAAGAAGTGCTTTCCATGGACGTAAAAGGTTCTCTTGTGGCCACTGCCTCAAGGGACGGTTCTGTTAATTTGTACAATATTGGACAGGTAAGATTATCCGTTATTTTAAGCATAAATCAGTAATTAATTAAAGTCAACGAAGTGCATCTACCAACTAAGGACATCAATAATTGTAGGAAATTGAGAGGATAGCCGCCCTCCAAGAGCACAAAGGCTCAGTGACGAGTGTAAAGTTCTTTTCTTCAGAACGAACAAATCCTCCATCAGTTCACCTAATTTCCTGTGGAGCTGACAAAAATCTTGTGTTCCGCCAATTGATATCGAAAACAAACGATGGAGAAAGTTTCACGGATGTACTGACATTTCTCGAAGGAGATTTAGTGGGGGACATTGAGATTCATGTAAATACAATAGTGAACGGTAAAACCCCGTTGTTCGATTTAGAAGTGGATACGAGTGGGAAACATGTTTTGGTTGCTTGTCAAGACTCTTGTGTTCGTGTATACAATTTGTCAACTGGGAAGCACAGCAAGACGCTCCGGAGTTCCAACGCTGCAAATATGGGAACAATTATCAAAGTCACGTTGGATCCCAGTGGCTACTATGTGGCCGTTGCTTCCACCGACAAAACTATTACTGTTTTCGATTACTACAAAGGAGAAGTCGTCGCTTCTTTGGTAAACACTTGAAATAAATACAATCTAGGGGTTATTCTGGAAGGATCATATTTTAATTCTCCAATATTGAATGGAATTATTTAGATGGGTCACTCAGAGCTTGCAACGGCATTACGCTTCACACCCGATTTTCAAAATTTACTTTCTGTGGGAGGAGACTCTTGTATAATTGTTTGGGCCCTTCCTCGGGAAATGGTTATAACAATGGAGGCTCGCATGGGTGAAAAACGATTAAGAATGGGATCGAAAAAATCGATTACTTCCTCTGCTGCTCCATCTCCTTCTCCTGCACCAACAGTTATCAATCCACCTTCACCTGTCAGAGCTGATTATCGATTTAGCTTTGGACAACTACCCGATTGGGCAAAAAAACAAATTAAAGGGGAAGCTCCTAGTGCAAACTCAAATAAAAAAGCAGCTGTAACGATGCCTCAAGGAAAGTGGAGCGAACGTGTAGAGCAAGCGTCTGGGGCGATGACCATTAAGTCCTTCTACGACTCTGATACTGTAGTACCTGTACCTTTTCCAAAGCCTCAAGGTACACTTTTTCAACACCAGATATGTTTATTAATTCATCAGGGGTTGTATTTACCGTACTATTTATTTTTAGTAACCATTCCGAAGGAATTTCCATTTGTGAATCCAGAAGAAAGTTTCGTTGAGGAGTCCTATTCCAAAGAAAGCAACGCTGACAGCAAAGAAAGTGAAGAAAGAAGTTTTGAAAATTGTGAAGACAGCATTAAGCAAATAGTTGACAAAGATTTGGTAAGAAAACTTAAAAAAGTTTATCATAACGTTATATTTTTTGATGCATATTAATATTTATAATTCTTGTAAAGGATGGCGACGACGAAGAGTCTACTGACTTTTACTCCGACGTCAACAAATCGACTGACGGCGAAGCTTCTGAAGTCATTCCTCCACCAAGAAAACCGCAGCTAAATAAACCTCGTTCAGACACTGACACAGATGACAGCAGCTCTACTCGGGCTTCTTCTAATAAAAAAGCGCCGTCATATCGTGATCCCACAGTTCATCCCTATGAAATTGTGCGGAACCGTAACGCAGAGTTGATTATGTCAGTCAAAGCAAAAAATAGGGAACTCTCTAAAAGTAGACTGGAACTAGAAAAACGATTGGAGGATACTAGGAAAAAATTACAAAGCGTAAGTACTTCTCTGGTTTATCGTTAGTAGCTTCTCAGATGGAAACTACATTTGTTTTGCCCACTGCAACTGCAGACTACAGTTAATTATTATGATTATGACTTTGATTTTTAGATTGGTTACAAATCCATGAGTCAGTCAACACATGATCTAAGCAGAAATTATGGAAAAGGTAATTTTACACTTTGTGATTATCTTTTATTAATTATGGAAACTATTAATGTGTGTGCTTCAGAAGCTTGTGGGTCAATTAAAATTGGACGGGTATATTTTGAGGTGAAGGGTTGTTCTATTTTAGTTTCCATCTAAATTAAACTATGTGTATATAAAATTGCCTATTACAGTTTGGGGGGTTCGGTTGGCATTTTCTTAGTATTCACTGTATATTGTCGAGCACTGTCTTTGCTATTTTTGAAAATATCGTAATCGTAATGATTTTAAACATATTTTTATTGCGTGTAATTATCATTAATGGATTTAAAACTATTGTGACATAATTGTACTGATAGGTCACGTAATTGAATATGTAATGTAAATGTAAATTAATTGGGTTATTTATTTTGTGATTTGTCTAATATTGCTGACTTGACTGACTGGTGGTGGTTTGGTGATTGTTTCTTTGCTAGTATATTCACTGAGCACCCTCATTCTCATGAGTCACGATCATAAGCCGGTAATTAAGCAGCCTGCTCATCTCCAGCAGAGTCCCAGTCCAGGTTCATCTGCTAATCATAGTCTCTGTCCTTCCGCTCCTTCTCCCTCGACTTCTTCTGCTGCTACTACTTCACATATCTCTCACACTGCTGACAATGCCAATTGTGCCACTAACACTGACTCTAACGCTAACTCTCTAAGTAATTCCAACAACACTTTCATTGCACTCAACACCACTGTCACTAAAACTGTCACTTCTCCTGACAATTTCCCCTCGCCTAAAATTCATTCCGCTATTCACAGAAGCTCTTCCTCTTCTAGCCTTTCGTCTCACTCAGCTACTATGAAATTACTTCAGAGGAAGCACAAAATCGTACAGACTGTGCTTCCTTCAAGGTTTCACGTTGCACCTTTAGGTTCGATTGCACTAGTTTGATAGCTTTATCTATACCAATAATATCTTACTAATTTTAATCTTGGAATTGGTTTTTTTTTTCATTTTTTTCGTCAATATTCGCTTATTTCAATTGCAAGCATGAAAATTCCATTTTGATACTAAATATAATTGTGTGATAAGCTAATTAATGAACCCGCTAAGCTAATATAATGCATGGTTATTGGAAATCTAATTTAAATGTGTTAAAACTTTGATTCGAAGGGAATGAGATTGTAATGAGTGGGAGATTTTGTTACGGAATGAGGAATTAATTTAAAAATGCAATAGAAAACTTCTTTTAAACTTGTACATTGTACTGTAATGTAATTATTTAGAATATCTGGATGATTCTGATGAGGAACATAGTCATCAGGATGGGGAAAGTGGATCAGGAATTCGTCGAGCATGCTCCCTTTCAGACTTGAATGTTTTGCCCGGCTCTTCTAGTAACACTAGTAGCACGTCTGGTCGACGAAAGCGATCCTTTCACAGACATCGCAATGGTCTTTTTTCAATTAGAACATTTTTGTGCCTCTCATTTCCTTGTTTTCCAATGATATGAAATATGACTAAAATATAAACATTTTTTTATTTGGTAATGCGTTAATTTCCGTTTTATGTCTTCCTGAAGTCGTTAATTTCTGTTTGTTGCGTACTCCTTTTATGTTTGTGATGTCCCTTTTACTAAAATTCTAATAATATAACGTGTTGTGTAATAATGATTATGTTTGGTTATGTCATAGTACATATCTGATGAGACTCTGATTCAATGTGCTTTGCGAACGATACCTATTATCAATTATTTATGTATCTATCTTACCTAAATTATAGTCATTTACTTGGAGCTATTATTTTCATTGTTCACACTTTGATTTGCTGTACTTTTAAACTGAAATGTTAATCGCATGATTTTGTTGTCATTGCAGACAAAAGTCGAAGTGGTACAACAGGAGTTTTTGATCCCCAAAATCTTCTTACGAGAAGTACATCTGTATCCGCCTTAATGAATCAGATGCAGGTATACTGTTTTAAAGTTGCGTATGTCATGGTTAACTATTACGGGTACTAAAGCCGTGTTGTATGTGAAATAACTAAACACTTTTGCAAAATTATTATTTTATAGAGCGACTCTGAACCCGAATCTTTACCTGTGCCTCCAAGTTACATGTCAAAGACCATAAGCTCTTCTGGAAAATCCCGACGAAAGCCACCAACAGTAGTTTCTGCTTATTCTCAAGGTTTTTGGATATTTAACTATCAAGTGTAACCCAAGGTGTAAATCAAGTACCTAAAATTTTTGTTCTTGTTTAAATTGCAGAGAATTTGCGAGATACTGACGATGGTAGACTTCGAGTTTCCGCAAGTGAACAAAATCTATCTAAGTTGGGAACATCAAAGGCCCCCACTCCCATGGCTCGTAGTAAAATGAATGCACCGACAATGAAGAAGCCCCAACAAGTCCATGGCATAGCCAGAGGAATGGCTGTAGTTACTGGAGTACGTCAGGAGGACAGCGACGAGATGCCATGTAAAAATAATGTAGTTTTATTGTATTTCGTCTTTTTTGGAGTGAGTGATGTTTTATACTCTGATACTTATTTTTCAGTGAGTGTAGCTGTAGCGTCGTCAAGCGTGGAGGCTCTTCGCAAGTCTCTTGACCACGTAATCACGTTACGAAACAGGATCTCCGTAGAAAATATTCCTGATGAAGCTCCGATATCCCGAATTCTGGAAGACGGACTTCAGTCTATTCAGAGGACAATACAAGAATCTGTCTTGTTCCAAGACACGCGGCCTAAAATCATCACAGAGCACGGTCCTACGATTGTGTAGCCAAATTGAAAGTCTTCCACGACTCATTTTTAGTCTGGAGCAGTTTTTTACACGATATAGCCCATTATTTTAGCGTTTATAGTATTTAATTACAATGTATTCCTTTTTGTCACACGCCCTTCGCTTATTTCGTCCACTACAGATTCGCAGAGTAGCTAAAAGCAGCTGTTTAATATTACTTCCCGTTTAAGTAGAAATAGTCATTTCTGTTATATGATCTATAATGTTCAGTTTGAAAAATTATCATGCATTTACATTGAAGTAAATTCATTAATGCATGTAACCCGATAAGACAGGTGACAGGCGCAACGCAACTATTGAGATTTTTGTTAGCAATGTCTTTTCAACTGCAATATAAAAATACTGATTATCTTGTGACTATGCTGAGGCAGGACCAAGTGTGAGGACACTTTTAGTCCATTTTGCATTTTTGCTAAAGTACACTTTCTATTTTTAAAGTGTTCAAGAAAATACTTTAAAAACAATATTTCGTTCAGTTTTGTTACAAATAATTTTTAAATAATATAGAATTTCTCTTTTGGACAAAAATGTTAGATAAGAAAGGTACGTGCATTTACCGTAGTTTCGTACGCCTCGTAATGATGACGATGACAGAATGACAGCTAATTAACTCATGAGCCGTTTTGTTCTCAACACAGTATTTTGTCGTGTTGCATGATTTTCATACTTACAGAGATGCATTGTACAGTATGTATTATAAATAGATGTAGTTATAATTTATTCACTCGTGTATTTAATTGTAATCATTGTAATGATAAAGATAATTAAGTTCAATTTATTTATAATTAGCTTTTCATGTAAATGTATCGAACTAATATGACTTTACGGGGTATCCTCTATCAATCAGTGCCAAAGATTGTAACCTACATGATATGATACAGATGCTACTGATACTAATTACTAATAATTAATTATGTATTAACTGATTGTAAAAATTAATGTATTTACTAATTAATTATATACTTTGCATGTTACAATGTAATGTATTCATTGATAAAATGTACGTAGTACCTAATACAAGAAATGGAATTGAAAGTGAAATACCTAACTACCTAAAACTACCCAAATGTGTTACATGAGATTGAATTGCGGCAGCTTCCAAAGTTATGTTAATATTATATCCATGGCCAACTTATGTATTAAACGTCTACAATTCAATAACATATAGCGCAAGTATTACCTACCTGTATAACTCATTTTCCACACACCTTCGATAAGCAATAAAGAGTATTGAACTGACTTGTTATAAATTATGAACAGTATATTTCAATTTTTCACTCCAACTTTACATTATATTTTGCAGACGGATCATGATATTCATGGTTGGGGAATCATAGGATTAAAAGGTCCGATCCCGATCTATTTCTTGGACTATTAGTACTTACGGTTGGGTGTGTAAACAATTTGCCCAAATTAAAAGAGCAAAACGGCATTTGCACAGTAAAATCAATATAGGGATGGACACAATGGGATATATCTGATGTAATAAATGGTGAAGTAGTGAGTACAACTAATGTTTGACATGTTTTGAAAGTGTAACAGAATACATACTACAGTAGTATGGATGAACAGTCAGCACTGTAATTGTATTAAGATAAGGATGTTATAGTTTACTCTAATCGTTTTGCATGGATATTCATAGGCAAGAGGAATAGTGTGCGTGCATGATAAGGCTATTGATTTTATCAGATATTAAAAATTCATTCATTAGAAGCATTGCATGTTAAATATACTCAGTTCTTACTCTGTAGCTTTAGATTTCAGTTTCGATATCTATTTCAGCTGGATATGTTTATTTGCTAACAACTTGTCATTTTTGCATTTTAATTCATATAATGAATACTTTGTTTCAAGAAAATGCTTACGATCCGTCAGCTAAATCTTTGAAAACAGTTAATCGACTAAAGATTTCTTTAGCCGCAGGTGAGACACTAATTTTCTGCATTCGAACCAAGTAATTTGAAGGTGGAAAGTGAAAACTTTGCTTTGTTGGTACATGTTATTATAATTTAAACTGCAAGTATCACTAACATTATTGTATTCTTTACTTGTTGGGAGTAAGGAGTGGATTGTCACCAGTTCGAGGAGGAAGATCACATTAGCAAGAAGTACAGCGTTTTTGATGAAAATGAGGTGGAGATTCTTACAGGAAACCAAATTGCGTCCAGAGAACATTCCCCCTTGAAAACCATAATGTTGGCAAATAGTTTTGGAAAAGAACTTCTTAAAATTGTCCATCGCGTCGGTCTTATGGTAAACTGTCATTAAAGGTGAAATTATCACTAACCTATACATTCCTATCATTAAGGTTTGCCCTGTTATCAGGTTGTTAGTATTTGCTCTGCGAATGGAGTATTTTTGGGAGAAACAACAGTTTCCGTTGGGTTTGGCTGCTGTTGCTCTATTAAGCCACGATACACTTTCAGACTTAAGTCGGGAACAGATGCTTTCGTCTTGAATGGAAAAATATCGTGTTGTCAACCAAGGCTGAAAGTAAAGTATTTTTTTCAATAATTTACAGCATCTATTTTTAAGTAAACTAATTTCTTCCGTTTGTACCTAGATAAAAGTTGTGGGACCAAATGGAAAAATGATAGGTTCGATTTTTATGGGAGACACACTTTCGTTCCAATGTAATATTCAGTTTGTACCAGATGCATCTTCAGAAGAAGAAAGAACAACAATTGTAGCATTGTGCATAGGAATGGTAAGGGTTCTATCGAAGTAACCAGCAGTACTAAATTATATTTAAGTATAAAATTGAATACGTATTATCTAAGTCTACAACTTAAATTTTATTTTAGCTTGACTCAACGCATGAGAAACGACACATAGGTAACAAAAACTTAGCAGCAGTCTCTCCAGCTCCTATTTGTTCAACTTCAACCAAAAGCAAGAAAAGAGTACGATTTCGGCTTGTGTCCATCCGGTACTAAATATTGTATAAACGATACTAGCCCGGCCCTGTATTATACCCTAGCCTTAATAACATCGACCGATTAAAGTTACGAGTTTTCAATGCAAAACATGAGACAATTTTGACTAATATCACATACTCTAATCATGTAGGTAAATATTCAAATACGCATGCATGTGTAAATCATATTGAGTGTCTTCGTCAATCGGGTGATAAACGATAAATGCATATCCGTCTAATCCCTTCGATCGAATGTGCATGTACTACGCATATGATATCCTAAATCCTAAATATCTGACTATTTTATCGCCACATCGGACAGAATGCCTTTAATCTATTAATGTGGGTGTGGTGTTCTAATTTCTATATCCAAGGGGTAGGTGGAATATTATAATTGATCCACTACTTCGTATCTGATAATCTGATAACCTTTTTCTTATAATGAACACATGAAACTTTCACCGACATTTCACCGGGATTCGTACCCAAAATCAAGCCGTAGCAAATGAGGTGCGTGCGGTGAAGATAAGTAGTGAAAAAAGTGAAAAGGTGAAAATTACAAGGATTAAAATTACAAGCGAAAATTACAACTTACTCTTTCACCAGACCAGTTAAAATAATTAGCAGTGAAAGGTCGGTGAAAGTTTCATAAGGAGTTATCATAAGAACAGAGAAAGTATTGCATATGGGTGAGGTATACCTAAAGCAATAAAGTAAAGCCCCGGCAATTCACCATAGTAAAATAAGGCTAAAAATTTATTTTACTGCTCGTGACGTCACGTGCAGTACTTTTTGAAACGTATTTTGATAGTCCCGAGTGACGTCATTTGCAGTATTTTACTATGGAGATTCAAAATTGATTCTNATATCTGCCAAACAATATTGGTAGGTTCCTTGGGTATACCGTTGCGT
Source organism: Tomocerus maximus (assembly GCA_019776445.1). Taxonomy (NCBI): domain Eukaryota; kingdom Metazoa; phylum Arthropoda; class Collembola; order Entomobryomorpha; family Tomoceridae; genus Tomocerus; species Tomocerus maximus. The sequence goes on along the minus strand of JABASH010005316.1, from coordinate 995 downwards.
TGGCTGAGACATGACATCCTTATGAGCACAATTGCCAGGAGTTGTCTTGGTTCCGTTGTGCTTCGTCAGTAGTGGACGTTCAAAGGACTTTCATACTGGACAATGGCCCAATTCCACGAGTTGTCATTGACAATAGTAGGACTTAGGGAGGATTGATATTCTTATTATAGGTTAGCGTGTTGAACCTTCCTATGCATTGCATAATGTCGGCCTTTTCGGTTACGTTACATGTAGCTGTACGTGGTGGACTTGTGGACGGAAAATGGAGTGTCAATCATTAAAAATTTCACTGTTCTCCGAAGGTTTGAAATTTTAACATATTTCTTGACACATTTTGACATATTTAAATAGAGATAAAAGGCAATTGGGGAGCCTTTTTTTACGATTACGTATCAATCATTTTTGGCTATTTTAATGTTTTACATAAGATTGACATCTTTCTCAAGGTGAGTGACTAGAATCGGAAACGGCAAATAAAAATAACAGAACCTAGCTATTGAGCATTGAGTATGCTAGAGGCATAAGCATACTACACACTTACATTTTACGGGGTAACTTTTTTTCAGTAAGTTTATCGGCCAAAATAAATAATAGTGCATCTGCCTATAAATAAAACTTTTCGAGCCTCACTTTGCTCTCACTGAATTCCTTAATTACATAGACAATATTCAAATTTTCTGTCAACTTTCAGCAATAGTGTTGTTTTCCATAACAGGGTGCCGGCAACCAGTTCTAAGGTTTCACCGCTGCAGTTAGGTGTATAAACTTGGCAGTGGTTGGCGGCAATTTAATTGCGTTTGTTGCTTGCAGCCCTATATAATATAGTTTATCCGCAGTGTTACAGTACTTTAGCTATACCTTCAGACTGCTATACTACTTCAACATAATATTATGTTCAATGGTATTCAAAAACATATTATGTTTTTGAATTTTAGGAACTAGAACTAGTGGAGTATAATATCATAACTAAGAGAAAGCAATTTTTGCTTATCTAT
>JABASH010005315.1:0-12314 GCA_019776445.1 Tomocerus maximus | reverse complement strand
GAAAATCATGAGTTTTCAAACAAACCGGTGTGTTTTAGAACAAACCAAGTTTCAATACAAACTGTAACATATACAATGCATATGTATCGTCTGCCTGACTTTATTTCTCACACTCAGCTTCACTTATCATTATCCTAGACGTTCAGGTATATTAGAGAAAACGCACTGGACTGGACTGATTGGATTTGACTGGAGTGCATTGCATTGTCCCTGTCTCGGTACTTACGAGTGAACTGAAGATATCAATTTTGTAAAGTATAGATTATCACAAGTGGCTAAAGACACGGAGGGATCGAAGATGCTACTTGAGCAAGTGTCCAGGTTTGATGTGGATGGTTTAGTTGTAATCTCCCTGTGGAATATATTATATGTATTCTACTTGATTTAATAGTATGTATTTATTAAATACCTATAAAGCTGGAAAGTAAGGTAATAACTAACTACTCATTGGCTATAATATTATGTGCATGCATAGTTACTACAAGCTATGACTGTATTTGTGAATCTCTACTATAAAAGAAGACCCATGAAATTATTTCGATTGTTTTAGCTGCATTGCATGGCAAAGGCATAGAATGGGATGCTGCTCTCTTATTACCTGTTCTCCTGAGCCAGACTCGCAGTTGACGAGAGATAGATGAAAAGGGAACAACTTATAACTTTATAGCCCATATTACTATGTACTTTGTTACATCTCTAACGACTTGTGTGCTATCACGCTACGATACGCTCTCTACTATCTCTCTGCCATATTTAAGAGTCAATAGTCTAGAAAAATGCTCGCCTTGTGTTGCATAACATATTACTTTGTCGACTGATCTGATCCTTCACTTTCAAGCTCTTTTGCTTCACTTTTCTTTACTTACGGGCAATTTCGTTTCTTAGGCTCCTACTTCTAAAAATCAGATGAGACACACAGAGCCTCCAGTTTTATTTTCTCTTTTCATGCTTTTATTTTACCAACTCCTGATTTTAAATTCAATATAAATGAAACACGCCTCTATAGCTCTAGTACATATCTGTAGGTTCACTTCAGTTCAGTGGAGATTGAAAAGCCCTTACCGAAGGATGAATATTTCGAATAAAAAGGTGTAGTGTGTATCCACCATCCACTCAGGTTTAACAATACAATTCGTGTGGCACTACACACTCTCTGTGCAAACAATAATCATGTACATTTAGTTTTTATCGGGCACGAAGGTCACGGATTTAGCTGGCATCTTCATTTACACTTGATGAGACAGTTGTCCCTCATCTCAACCCAATACTGACTTCAAAAACCTATACTTTGCTCAGCTTGACTCTGCATCCTCCATATGAGGAGATGATGATAAGTCTGACTCTCAAAGTCAAATGCTTTATTATTTGGTATGACTCTATTCACTCCTCATAGCTGTAGTAGATATGCTATTTACATTCTTCATGGGTAATTCTTTGTGGGTTGTAATTGAGGATTGCACATTTTATTGAAAGCCTTTTTCAAAGCATGTAAATAATATCGTGTGTTAGTCTATTATAATTATGTACATACAAATATGTCTGAAGTGTACAAACATAAAAATAAATAGCAGATTGGTTTATAATAAACGGAGAGAGATGTAAGTAAAAAGTCACCGGTTGATGTTTATAAAAAGAAAGTAGAGGAAAGGAGTTGAACTACTTAGGTTGTCTATCAGTAAAGACTATCGGGTAGTTGGTACCTGTTCCAAATTACATCTATTAGCATTAGTGGTATGTATGTAGTTGTTTACATGTAGTGGCTGTATACATAGCATGAGAGGATTACTCATAATATATTATATTTGTCTAAATTTTAAGTGTTTGTGGAGATAGGGCTATTAGTTTGTATTGTTGTAAACGTCTGTGCATGCAGCTTGAAAATACTTAATGTCTCGTCTGGATAGATAATGCATAATATGGGAGCTCTGAATTACATAGAGTTAAATTTTGGTCATTGCGTGAAAAGAGTGAAAAGGTAGAGGAGGGAGGTAGGTAGTTGAGTATCCACTAAATGATAGAGTTGAGACTCAGGCTAAGGAAGGAAGACCGGCTGGACAGCGGAATCAGAAGTTGAGGATTAATCCGTAGGGACGTGTGGTAATTGAGTATCTTCTGGGATGTCTGTCTCTAGATGGATAAAGGAAATTGTTCAGCTTCTTCTCCACTCGTTCAAAATTAGGAAGATATAATACCTCTCCGCTATACAGACGAGAGTTGAGTGTACGAAAGAGTATTTTATAATATGCATACCTACCTATGCACATGCAGTAGTATGTGTGTGTACTTATGTACTAGTGTTTATGTATATAGACAAAAGATGTAAAAAGTCAGTAGAGGCTAGTATTGATGTGGACTGACCATGAGTGCCTTGATTTCTCTTGTTGGCCAGTCTCTCTCTCCCTACTGCCTACATGTCTGATTACTATTCAGTATTTTCTATATGTATATACACGTGGAGAAGAATGAAAGATCGATAACAATGTACGGAGAGGAAAAGGTGATGATATCATTGTATAGAGGCAAACGTATTCAGGGGAGTCGAAAGATGCATTAAGGCTGCATCACACAGAACACTCTAGCCAATACATGACATCATCTGAGCCATAGGAACTTCATACATGCTACACAATAGATGCATACACCTTAGATAAAAACCTCGGCTACTCTACCCCACTGTCTCTCTCTATGCAAACTAAATCAAGGAGGCTAAAAGAATCACAGAGGAAAAGCCTTTCTATCATCTACTACTCAGTCAGATCAATAGCCAGTCCAATGTGGTGTACCTACCAACAACAAATAGCCATGCTACAAATAATCTTGCCCTTAAGTAACCAAGTCACAAAATCTAATGAATTTCTTTGTTGTTGTGTTAGCTTCTGCTTTCGTTTCTCAGTTGTATATAAACATATATAAATCAGTTGAGCATTGTGAGTCTATGTACACGCACTTATGGAAAGAACTGTATACCTACATAGGTAGGTATTAGTGCCAGGTTTCGTAGAGAGCAGGTAGGAGCAGAAGCAACAAGTTTCGTCGAAGCCAAGTAACCTAAGTGGGTAGACTACGGAATGAAATAAAGAGAGATGGAAGAGGAGGAAAGAATATTATGGAAGATAGATAGATGTGTGTAATGTATGCACTTAGCCTGCAAGAAGGTCTCTAATAAATGCCGTTTGTATTTAGTAGTGTGTGTAATGTAATGGGAATGGGAAGGCAAGGTGAAGGAAAGGCTGTTCTCGTCTTCTTCGACAACCAACATTCAACAAAGTAGCTTATCACACAGAGAGATACTATAGCTATACAAATTTTACCTGTGCAGGTATTCACTTTAATACTGGCTTTACTTAAGTATACGTTAATATACTCTGTATCATTTGATAGATATATATATTAGACTTAGATATTACTATATACTATTAGACTAGTTTCTACTTACATGCTATACTTCATTTAAGGAACGCATATACAAGAGTGGTGATAACACAGGGATAGGAATACAATAGATTTACATATACAGATAGATACATTCATAATAGACATATAGTGTGTTAAGTTAGTCAAGCTATGAAAATTACGTCTAATATTATGTCGAGGAGGGTATAATTCCTCCTCTGGAGTAGTGTGTAGTATATATGTCCGTACATGCTAATGTAATCCTCGTAACTATCTAGTATCTAGGATCTGCTGTGTCTATGTGTGTAGTAGTGGTTTGTTCATGCAGCTTTGTATTATTGTTAGATAGTAGTGTGCTCAGGTTTGTATGTCTATAGTATGGATTGACTACGTGGAAAAGAAAGAAGAGAGTAGCAATTCTTTTCTCATGCAATTCCTGAGGCTGACTCTGGTTTTGGCTTTGGTTAGAAGAATGGCTCCACATAAATATAGGCTTTGCACTTAACTATATGCTTGTTGCATGGCACTCCTCTAGAAAATTACTAGGGTAAGCCGAAGAAATGGCCCTCAAGAATTTTCCATCTCGCAATGTCTTTGCTATGCCGGAGTTAAATGACATACAACAGATCTAATGGTTTATAACCGACCAACTTAAAACTTTTATGCGCGTGGGAAAAACATTATTGTGTTTTGAGATGCTCAGCACCTTCATCATCATTGCTTTGCTTGCATGGCATTTTTTGTACAAATCCTCATCATGATCATGTCATTTCTTCAATGAAAATTCTCGTACGACGCACCCCGCTCAACATGTGTGAAGATCTCACACTAATCTGTTCATAGCAACTCCGATAATCAGGTGGCGGAAAACAATCGTCTGTCTCTTCTTTCTTTGAATCTCCAAGCACCCCTCCAACTTTGCATGCCCAAATTACTTTACATTTGTATTGTCAGTAAGTGGGGACTCACTCCTGCTAATACGTATCACTGCTCCTCCACAAAATGAGATAAACATTACTATTCCACTGACTTCTTTCCTACCTGTCTATGCACATTTTATCTCGTCTGCAATTTCATTTTTCTCCCTTCCAACGTCTGTCTCTGTATCTTTAATAATTCCTCTTTCTCATGCACTCACCACTTTTCCACCGACTCATCTTTTACCCTTAAATTTTGCTCCAGCTCGCTAATCATTATCATTACGTCTCTCATTTATCCACTACTAAATAATCCTCAACGATAACCCAATCCGATGACTTGGATTCCCTACCACAGATTTTACATATAATCTTTTTCTTGCAATCCTTGCAAAATATTCTGGCACCTTTTCTTTCTATTTATTTGGAATACAATGTCTCCACAGTTTTTTTGTTCTTTAGTCAGACTAGACCTTTATACTGTCAAATGATCAAATGACTCACGTAGGCATTACACAACAGTTATTACTACTCGCTTCACTTAGGTAGGTATCACAGCCCAACTTTCTTGGCCCTCTCTCTATCTTTCAATTTAATTCATTTGCCTTGTCTTTCCCAGACTCGGCGAGACTCTGCACCAATTCTTCTTAAACTTCTTCTTAAGTAAGTAGTATGCAGAGTGGAAGACGGCGAGCCAACAGCGGTCACTATGATTACACTCATTCACATTCACTATAAACGCAAATTCTTAGTAGAACTAGCAATGAATCTTCTGTATACGTGGTGGGTTAAATCCTCTATACATTACATAGTAGTAGTGGAAGAATCATCCCGATTCTGGCATATGGTCGCTCGTGGAACGGTTGCTTTTAACAGTGTAACTCTACAGGGGTTTCTTACATTCTCCAAAACAATACCCTCGTTTCACTATTTCAACTTTTCAATCTGTCAAATTCACACATTGAAATTTCTTCTCAAAATCATGCACAATCCAAATGAACTCACTAAACCAATCCATACAGAAAACAGCAAAAACCTTCAAATGCTTTTTTAGCAATAATATTGCATACTCCAACTATATTTATTTACCTGTATTATGTACCTACTATAATTGCATACTATCGCTCTGTGTGTAATTTTGATATTACAACTATTGGCAGCTGTCTTTATTAATTTTATTAATAATATATTACCAACTTTTGATCGGTGCTCATTGCGAGTGCAATGGTCTGTATTTAATGCTTCTTTCAAAAATGATGATGACATTCTTTAGTCTATGACGCCTGTGCAACACGCTAGAATTAATATTTTTCAATGCATAAACACATTTCAAGACAAAAAATTTTGTGATGAACCCCTGGTGTCCTTAAATTAAAAATCCTTGTCCGTCACATAGTCGACGTGAAATTCATGTCTTTCCATTCGGTGATTATGTCGTGTCTTCATTTTCAATAGTCGTTCATGCTGCAAATCAACGCTGTTTAGCACCCAGCAACAATTTCCTATTCAATAAGAAACAATAAGAGAAACCAGGGCATTGGATTTTACAATTTAGTTCGAACATGTGCTCATTGTAAAAATTATTCAGTGCTTAAGCTTCGTGTGCTTTATTCACACCCTATATAATAGAGACAAGAGGATTCCCAAAATGTAGGTAAACAGGGCTAGGCTATGCTTTTCGTATTTATATATGTCAAGTGTTTGTGTTTTTGAGGATTGGAGCGAGGGAAATTCTTAGGGACGAGAATAAGTAGAAAATTTGTGTAGTAGGAACTTGAGAAAAATATAGTTTTAGGTATGGAGGAATTGAATAATTTCTGATTGACTAAATAGTGTGGATTGTGCATGTAAAAGTTGTGAGGGTTGAAATACTCGTGTTTAGGGGAATTGTAGCAATGGCATCTAAACTACTACAAGTACAAAGTGACTGTTTTTGACAGGTAGAGACGAAATGGCCGAGAGTTCTTGAGGTTTTGGTTGTTTACAAGAAGACACGTACGTCTCTTTGTATGTATAGGTACTTAGATAGACAGTTAACGAATTTAAGTACCTAGTGCATGATGCCTAATCATAATGTACATTCATGCATAGCTATAACAATAAGTATATCACGTATAGATTACGGGTATAAGGGTAGAGCTAGTAGATAATAATAAGCCAGTCTTATGATTATTATTACAGGTATAGGTTAGGTAGGCAAGTATGTATTATTTTCAAATAGCATCAGAAACATAATATTACAGGTAGGTACCTACTACATGGTAACCCGTGCAGGAAAATCAAAGGTGACTAGACAAACGGTATACAAGACAAGTAAAGAAAAGAAGACCAAATCAAACCGAAGAAGCAGCGAAACGTAAACCAATGCTGTCTTGTCTGGTCTAGTCTAGCCTGTTTTAATGACTGTTCTAAAAGTTTAACTCTCAAGTCTTAACGGCAGACAACATTCCCTAGTCTGTGCACTAACTCCCTACAACTTATATTACTGGGAGTTATACTTATATACACAATCAATGGTTTAAACTCGCATGACTTGGTTATATTATGTGTATTTATGTCTATTACAGTTTACCAATTGAAAATCGAGTAAGTGTACTTGTATATAGGGAGAGATTTATCGCAAGAAGGAAGAGTCTCAACAACACGACGACCAAACGAATCTTGTAATGCATGTATGTATATGGACAAGTAACAGTATCATTTTAGGTATAAATAGCGTACGAGGGAAATAAAATATTTATGTGTATGCATAATAAATGGTCTATAAAACCACATCACGTCACATTTAAAGTCAGAAATGTTCGGCGTCCCTTTTGATAGATGCAAAGTAGAGCTACATAAAATATCCGTGTTTTATTTACAATTAGTGTTTAAAGCTCTTAAAGCTCCGAGGTGTCTGTCCAACTAAATCTCGTCCAACCGACTTAATTCTGAAAAGATACCTCTCAAGGAAATTATATATATTAACTTCCATTTGTACTGCGAAGGCCAATAATATTAATATTTTATGCAAACACATGGACGGGAGGATGGCTCAGTTCTATAATATTGTTTATTTGATATAAATACATTAGCATATAAATGTGGTGGAATGTATTTACTTATTCCCTGCTACTAAATAAGTACTTATGAATGCATATTATGCAAATGCCTGTAGTAAGGCTGTCTGAAGAAGGACTCTTGATTCTGGACTGGACAAACTTTGGTTAGTGTGTAGGATGGGAGATAGGAAAATATTGATGTTGATTGACTCGGAGGGCTCTTGAGGAGAGATCAGAGGCTGATGCTAATTTCAAAATGAGGGAGGCTGATGGGCAATTATTGCGTTTGCATCAAATATGGAGGACGTAATCAAGGTGGCTTCGTATATATATATTCTCCGTAGTTTTTGGGGTAAGATTGGAATGTTGATTACTTTTGATTGGGCAGGATCTCCAATCTCCATCAGCTGCTGAGCCACAGCAACGTTAGCTAACTTGTCTCAACTGAGGTTTAACTTTCTGTGCTCCAATCCATTCTATCAGAATACAATACAATCCAATTTTAATACACTAATGCTGTACAATTCATGCCGCTATAATATATCTAATGCTTATATGATAATCATAATGGCATCCATGCTATTCTCGCCGATTACATTTCATTCTAAACTTGTCTACTCTGAATACCCTTATTATACCCTATAAAACATGAAATACTACAAACCGTGCTCACTGCTTATGTCAGACCCATGAAACGTCCATAAGAAAGACTTGTATGCATATTTATAGATTTGTTTCGCTATTATATTTCGACTAGGTACAGTTAGACAGAGATTCTTACTATTTAACCTAAAATTTGTTCTTCAATTTATCATTACGAATATTTACTATTGCACTTAATTCTGCGAGTATATTGTATGGAAACAATAGCAGTGGGCTGAAGATTCTTCGGATATTATTCGAAATGCAATGACTAAGAGAAAAACCCCAGTACTAAATGTTATACGGCAACTATTTTATTATCCTCGATGAATTAAGTTGCTGCTACCTCTACTATTTACTACTGAGTACAATGCGTGAGTGTGAAACTAGAGTTTCGAACTTTCGAGTGGCAAGTATATTGGAGTGGGCATAATATGCATATTATGTGCATAGTAAGAGACAGTCAAGAAAGAGATTCATTCGAAATTCAAAAGCCAGGGAGGCAGGAGTTGAGGATGAAGATGGTGATAAAATGAGATGGGCAAAGAATGGATGAAGGATGAGCTGCACGAAATACTGGTTTTCTCTCTTGGCTCATTTGAGATGAACTGAACTGACTGACTGAATCTTCTTTGCACTCAATGCTGTCCTCTGTAATAATAATCTACTCACTATATACTATTTTATTCGGGTTCTTCTGTTTCAGCTCAACATCAGAATGAGTGAGACGAGTCCATTTATTTTACTTAATTCACTCGACCTAGACTTCATTTATCTCATTACTCTCCTAATACCACAATGACATTTCACCCATTTTTTCTGTCACCTAAGACCTATCATACTATTGATACGCATGCTATACTGATATACAATCTTCGTCATTAAATACAAAACATGCAAATTAGGTATGCATGATAAATATTTATATAAATGTATATTCAATCTAAATATCCTTTAGTATACCCACGGAAGGTGTTGTCAGTGAAGTATTGTATAATTATGCCCACATAGCTGCTACTTATCTTATGATGCAATTCTATGCTTTCGAATGAAGCATTTTAAATACTGTCGTTATTAACTCATTGCATTATTAATTAGATATTACAATACTGTGTAATTATAATAGCAAACCAATGGCTTAGCCTTGAAAGACAGAGAACTTGGGCAAAAATGTGGAGATTAAGTTTCAGAGAAATTTTCTTAACACGGCATCTCTAAAGGATAATCTACGCACTACATGAAGTATAGTTATTTCGTTTTATGGAATGATAATAGTGCAATTCTCTTTTAGTTCAATTCTTCTGTGCATTAATTAAGTGGCTAACCATGTCCGAGACTATTTTCTTTAAAATGTACCCTTGGAACCAAATATTAAGTTTCATTTTTAATTTATCCTTTTATGTGAAGTCTTTGTGATAACTTAATATGATGCATGATAAAGAATGATAAAGAATGTCATTCTGTAGCGTAACACAACATGTCATAGGATAAAATAACTGACAATGGATTGAGTCCCACCATGGTTGCTACAAATCTCGTATGTTTAGATAGGTATTGCTTTACTTTTCTGCATTTTTATATGTTGCTATGAAGTTTTGTATGTAGAGTTGGATAGATAGAGTTAGCGAGTGCAGACTGTGTGCACTCATAGCTCAGTTCAATGAATGTGCAAATTGTAGAAGACAGACATGGTCATTGAGATATGCAATGTAATCATAAATTATTAGTCAAGCCAAGCAGGGAGAGAAGTCGTTGCGTACGTCAAGTGAGTAAGTAGTAAGTAAGTAGGTAGCTAATGTCCCAATTGATATGATGCACTTGGAAAGGAATCTAAAAGTAAGAGACAGAGACACGTAGCTCATCGTCAGTCACTCAGCTCACTCAGTTCAGTTATGCAAATGCACAGTTTTACAACTATTTATTATTGTATTAAATAGGAGTGTATTGTGCGCTGGATGTACAGTGATGTGATTGTGATGTGATTATATCTTGCTTCCCATTCAATTCAATGAATGATTTGGCTTCATCATCTTTTTTACACCGAGCCTCTCGACCGTTAGTTATTTACTTATAGACACAGCTACATACGTGCATAATATTCAAAAGTAAATAGGAGAAGAAGAGCTGTCATGTCACATTGCCAAAATAGTAATTTGTTTGAGAAATTAAACTGGCCTGTCCTATCATTCCCTGCGTATAAGCAAGTATTATGAACAATGTTTTTGCTTGTGTGTATCTTCTATGTAGGTGAGTTGGCATATTATTATTACCGCATAATCTGTAATTGCACAGAAGAGAAACTCCTATAATATTTCTTCCTTAATAAGCACATTCACAAAAAGATAATAAACATAATATGTGGCAATAGTCTAAGTACCTACTAGACACTAAATTTATTTACTGGTAAATAAATTTCTGAAGTAGTCAGTGACTAGATATTATGAAGGGTAAGCTTGTTAAGAAATTAATTAGTGGGTTGAAATAGCGAATTTAGGTTGCAAAAAGAAATGATTTGAAGAAAATTGAGAAAGATTTCTATTCTTAATATTGTGAATGGACGCTTATTCACATCCCACTAAATATATAGTGGTAAAGGAGTTGATTAGGTTGGGGTAGCATTTACTAGAGTGATTATACGTGTGTCCACTGCAGATACGTGCATATTATTAATTGCAGACGACGAAGAGCATGTAGCAATAACAGTTAGATGCATACACACTATGATAATAATATTGATGTGAAGAGTGTGGTTGTGGTTTGGTCTTTTGGTGGCAGTCTAAAGACAGTGATTTGACTGTGTCTCAGTATATTGTGATGTGAGCATATTATTGCCAAGCTGATGAGTAGTGTTGAGGGTTTCCCCTGATTGGGCGTATGAGCAGTTATGGCAGTGGCACTGTTGGTATGGATTGTGTGTGTCGTGGTTTCTCCTCCACTCTGTGTACACTTACCTACATAATATCAGTAGTAGGAGAACAAGTCAATAGTAAGTAGTGGGGTATAACCCGGTCTCTGGCTTTCCTATAATTCCCTAGAAGATAGGTATGCATCATACACACTATTATCAATGGTAGTATGTAGTAGTAAGCAAGTATGCGAGGCAAAATAATAAGTTAAAGGCTGGCTAAGAAAAGATGAGAGCAATAGACGTTGGTTAGGTTTAGCTAATGTTGGCCGAGGTGAGTGGAGTTGAAGAAGTAGATGTAGTCAGAGTTGTAAGCAAGAAGAGTCGTCGACGAAGAAGGTATCCACGTAAAAAATAGGGGCTTTCTATGAGGAGGACCACTTTTGGGTTTGTAGCCCCAGGGAATCGTGCATTCCTTTGCAGCCACAAGCCTGAGTACATCAACTAATGCAGTATAAAGAGGACTGCAGAGCAACAGTTCAGTTATCTCTCTCTATAAACCTCTTCTTCCAACCTACTACTTACATGCATATACATGCATATGCATGCATATACATACATATACATACCACTATTTATATATAGTATACTATATAGGAGACCCAACCAAATCATACATACTCAGTTCATCCGAAAGCCTTTCCTCCTCATTCTTCTTTTCCTTTTCTCAATCGTCTCTCCGTTCCTCTGATTCTCTCTTGCTCACTTATTATTATTATTCTCTTTCCATTACATAACATTTCATTACTCTTCTTTCCCTCGGCCTCTGCCAACCATCTTCTGCCCATCTCTACTTAGTCCACTTGCTCTCCTCACTCCACTCTCCTCCATACCATCCCAAATTACAAAAAAGAAAGACGCTACACTATTTATTTCACTCTAATATTCACCACACTCACCTCTCTCTTATTTTATACACTAAAACCACTCTCCTCGATCTATACTTACTTTTATTAAAAACATTTACCTACCTTGTAGGATATGTCATTTTTCATAAATGGGGCATTTTCAAACAAAAGTTTTACATGAATACTTTAAAATGATTTCGAAAAATGTTTTATATTATACTATGACTATAGATACTACATGCATCAGACCAATTGAAAATATTTCTATTGTGTTCATTCTATAAATTGTAGCCAGTTTAATGATCTTTGGACTTGTGCAAAACTGCAATATAAATACAACTCAACTTTAAATCGTAAGCATTTAGTTGGTTTGATCGTTAATGTATAGCTGTATTGTAAAGACAGATTTAAATACTTGGTCTTTTCACGCTATATGATTTCACTACATTCATTTTTAGATAAATATATGCATTTATATATGAAAAGAATAGTTTTTCTTTTGAACAAACTATCATTTCTTTTCTAGATATTTTTTACAGTCTGGTTTCTCATTAGTAAGAAACTTAGT
>JABASH010005314.1:0-12318 GCA_019776445.1 Tomocerus maximus | reverse complement strand
CGAATTGCTTCAAAACTACCCGAAAAGTTACGAAAATGCTCGAATTGCTTCAAAATTACTCGAAAAGCTACGAAAATACTCGAATTGTTTCAAAACTACCCGAAAAGTTACGAAAATACTCGAATTGTTTCGAAAACACCAGAATTGTTTTGAAAATATTAGAAACGAATGGAGTATATTCGAATTACTGTAAAATACTCGAATGGATTCAAAAATATTCGAAACTAGTCAAAAATATTCAAAACTAGTTAAAAATATTCTAAACTTGTCAAAAATATTCGAAACTAGTCAAAAATATTCGAAACTAGTCAATAATATTCGAACTAATTGAAAATATTTGAAGATATTGATGGACAGAGTTCCAAATCATTTAATTGAGTTTCCAAACCATTTAATTGAGCTTCCAAATCATTTAATTGAGTTTCCAAATCATTTAGCTGTTTCTAAAGTATTTTATTTCTTAATCATGAGGTGCAAGAATTTTGGGAGACGACGTACAATGAACAGTCCCTAAAATGATGAAAAAATCCCAGTTTTTCCCGATCATGTTCCCCGACCAAACCACTTGCAAAACTTTCGCTCAATCTTCCTCTTCATGCAGGATAAAATGACAATATCGATGTCACTTTTTCCGCCTGGGGCATGTCAGCCTACTCTGATCATCTGCAGTCTGCAATGATCAGATCACAGATCATCTGTAATGATCACAGATCAGATCATCTACAATGAAATTATTCTTTATATTTAGGTAATTTGACCAATTGGGAGGGGAGGTCAAAACCGTCAGTTTTGTGTTTTTAGGCATATTTACCAGCGCCGTGGTTAAAATGGTCAATTTTTCCTACTTTGACGATTGGGCTGGTCAAAACTGTACACAGTTTTATTTATTATGAGCATTTTTACCTGTTGGGTGGTATAAATAGTGAATTTGAACCGTTTTTCCCATTTTTTCGTACAGTCGAGTCGGGTGAGTGGGGTCCCGTCCAGTTGAGCGGGTAGCCGAAAAGTCGCGTCCCGTCGAGTCGGGAGAATTGGGTCGAGTCGAGTCGGGGGGTCGGGGCCTGTCCGGTAATGCGGACTATAATCTACGAAATGGCAATATTTCGCACGTTATAATTACACCAAAACTATTGGAAAATATTTCAATGAAAGTAAAGTGATTGAAATGCAATTTGTAAGCTAATGTTCATTTTTACAACTACTTTTTTACATCCATTTCAATGGTTTATTTTATTTCATTGTGACATATTTTATTGGATTTGTGTTTATTTTATTTCATTTTGACATTTTATTTGATTTGTATTAATTTTATTTATTTTTATGTAAGTTATGTAATGGAACAATGGAAGGGTCGTCGGCTAGATTGCAGCAGCCGAGCAGCCTACGAGCCTACTACCAATTCGCTGAATGTAGCTTCCATCGAGAATGCACAAAACAAACGTTCCGGAGTCGGACGGATTAGAAAGTGCACGCGATTATAAAAATAATTTATAGAAATATTTGCAAATTGCAAATGTCATTTTTGGTAGAAGTATGGAAATGGCGATAAAAGTTCATAACTTTCTAACAAAGAATTTTTTTATTTATATTTTCAACAAACTCATTTAAATTATTATACGGGTTAATTTAGGCAATTAATAATTAGTAACTAAACAGCCCTACAATAATAACAATATAAATAGTTGGTACAAGGTACTAAGTTTCGTATTTACAGAATTTTAATTTTTAACTTTTTAGAGGTCACTCAATTAAAATATCGGAACATGCTCTGAACGTCTCTTGCGGTCCGCATCCCAATGCTCCAGTTCCATCCTCACATACTCCCCAATCGTTTCCTGTATATACATGTTCGAACAGTTAGTATTTTATTTTAATTCAGTTACATTCCTCAATTTTTCCAAATGTGGTTCTGTTTTTATTTATGTATATAATAGTCAGGATCAGGACTCAATGATTTTATTTTCTCTTCTCTTATTTTCTATTTTTTATTTTATAGTCAAAGTCAAGATCAGACTCAATGATTTCCATTTATTTCAGAAACGCAAAGAGCTTTATATATTTTGTTCTGCAGTATTTTAAACGTGCGTAACCCTCACAAGTTGTCAAAGTCATCAAACCTGTTTTGTAATGCCACTGCAAGACGCAGCGAGAGCATCGAAGTCCCACGGGAAGAGACACATTTATTTTGTAAAGACCTGGAGATCCTCTAATTGGAAACTGTGTTCCAGATCCATCAGCTAATTGAACAGGATACTGATCTAAACAAGACTGATTTATAGGGGCTGTGGAATTGTTGACCGGACATAGACGAAACTCAAAGTAACCTCGATGAGTAGCCGTTAGTTCCACTTGAAATTCCACCATCTATGTACAACAATTATTTCAAAATAATCAGATAGATTGACTTTGAGATAAACAAACTCTAACTCTAGGAAACGCCTTTTTTAAGTTTTTGCTCTATTTTTTCAAGTTAAAACGCTAAGAATTAGTAAAATTAAAATTTACTTGTCCAGAGAGATAATTTCTGGTGATGATCCCTCTTCCATATTTTCCCCCATTCTCATTTTGTCGGGGTCTAGGAATTTGCCAAGGATCGCCACACTCGCCGCACCTCCCACCATTTTGCTGATGGTGGACCTGAAAAGGGTAAACAAGTAAACTATTTAATAATATTAATCTCTGGTCTTCACCCTCAGACTACTACAGGATTAAATTAAATATTATATTTGTAAAATGAAAATATCAAAATCTTACCGGTCTGCCCCCACAGTTTAAAGCATTGTCGTCGTAATTGACTGCCGGGTTTAAATGGAAAAATTCCCGATATCTCCAAACAGTCGAACGACCTGGAGGTTCCATAAGTCGTCCATGGCTATTCACATTCACAGTAAAAACAAACAGGAAAAGAAATATTGCAATTTCCTTATGAATTAATTCTGAAATTTTATTATTTTTCATTTTGTAGAATGCGAGTTTTGAACTTAATTTGTCTGAATGGTTAATTGTGATTCGTGAATAAGTGTGATGATTGATGATGGTCGGCTTGACCTCCGACTACCGATGTGTCCCAAAGCAATGTGTATACACGCTAAGAAACTAAGCTTTGTTTTTATACGAAAATGCAGTCGGTTAATTATTTGCATTAATGCTTAACGCGTAGACAATTTAGCGTATCATGTATTATGTAGCGTAAAGAAGGATATTTTTGTAATCCGACTTAAGTCATGTTGATCTCTATTTCAAAGAAGTAAATAAATATTGATGTCACTTATAAGGCGAGTTTGGTTTGGCTGGTTTGATGTTCTAATAATTATATTTTTATCTTTTATGCTGTCATAATCCTTGATGTCATCGTCATTCATGAATTTTAGTATTCTATGTACTGTTATTATTATGTTCAAAATATGCGTAGTTAGCATCCGTGAAATGCAAATGGTTACTCACCAGAGTCACCACTACTGTCACCTCCAGTATGCATTTTACTGAACGGACAGACTTGAAAGACACACAACGAAGACTGAAATCGCAAATAATTAAATTATGCAATGCAATTAACTTCATTGTACTGCAAAAATGGCTGTATATGTATACGCAGAAACGATCGTATAATTCGGATTATGATTTCGGTGAACCATTATGCTTAAATAAATATTTACTACATATACAATGATATAAATGACGTATTTACTAAGTTCTGATATTCTGATTCTACACTACACGTCAATGGTTTATCTGTACTGTCGCTGATATCGTAGATATAGATATTATTAATTACCACACCATGCAGGCCTGTCATTGAAACCTTTAAGGCAATCCTAATATATTGTGGATATTACTATCAACTTATCATTAGAGGTTACCTTAAGTGAAAAACAATCGCATTTTTAGCAGAAATATGTGGCTAGTCGTTTTGTTTTATATTATTTGATATATGGCCCATTATGACTTTATCGATCAATGACATTATTCAATGAAAAGTGGGTGACTATTTCAAACGCAACACCGAATAGATTTTAATTTATTCATTTGGGATAGATTTTTTAAAAATATCTCGTGAATTAGTGAACTATAGCTTAATAATGATTTGTGCATGGTCTTTTGGGTTTTTATTTATTTTGCGAAACGATATGCCTTGCAACAACTTGAATTCCAGCCCATGTCTCTATTGCAGTTGGACGGAGTTGTTCTGGAGGCAGTAAAAATCCATAGCGCCCGGTGTCACGAAGTTCAATTGTGTAAACGTATTTAAACCCGCCTTCACCTTTGGCCCAGTCTCGACTAGATCCACTCGAGGCGTATAAAACATTAGCAGCGCTTCCCGTTTGATAGGATGTGTTGTAGTAGCTCCTTAATTCAGCCACTGCCAAGTCCGACAAATCTTTCTGATATTTTAAACATTTTATAGATTACTGCTTGCTTTTAAAATTTTGGTACCTACTGACAGTTGTAAAATGATGTGATTATACTGAAGGAGATAAAATAGACAAAAATTAATTTGAAGCAGGCAATACCAAATCCTGATAGTCCTCCGGTAAATCTGTAGTGTAACCTTTTAATTGTACAATAAGAATTCTATATTAATGTGTTTAACAACAGTGAAATAAATGTTTTGATTGCAAAATGTGATTTAGTTACCCCAAGGAGTCATCCATAACTGGAAAATAAGTCAATGTAACCCACAAATATTTATAAATACATTCTTAGGTGATAATAAATGAGATGTGGATTAGAAGTATTAAAAGACACACCTGGCTGTAGCTGTGCACAGTAATGAAAGCCTGTTTATTAGTGCTGTTGATAGAATTTGCATAATTCTTTACTGCTTCTGTTTCCGGTTCGGAATACGCGACAGGTCCTCGGTATGTCTCCGAGCATTTGTCATTACTACTGCCAGGTCCTCCGAACTGATGACCGAAATTCCTGTTGGCATCAACTCCCATACAATCCAGACTTGAGTTGTGGTTGCTGCGCGTCTTTCTCCACATGCGATTTGTAGAACGAGTATAATCATAACCATCTGGATTAACCACGGGGACAATGTAAAAGTCCAGTCCTGCCAGGAGACCTGCGGATATTATCCAATAATTAGTAATTGATCATTTAAAATCTGGAAGGATAAACCATCATAGTTATGCAATAATGTTATAATTCTAGATTGGAAATTGGAACTATATACTATATAAAGGATAAAGATTTCACCTTCATACTGATTTGATTTTGTCACTAGCTCGTTAATGATGTAAGTGACGACTCCAGTTGAAATCCATTCTCTAGCGTGAATGGCTAATGCATATAAATTCGACTGATAAATAAAAACAAATAAAAATCATTGCGGGGAAATACCAATAACGTTCTTACTTCCATCAATCCAGAAAACTGGTTTATTTGAATTTCCCCCAGTTGAAATTTTAATTGCTTTTAAAACTCTGCCTTCTGTACTTAAACCAAAATCTTCCACAGTGACCAAACCAGGGAAGACGATAGCCAAAGCGTCCAACCAGCGGTAAATCTAATAATACAGCTCGTAAAAATTATTAATTCACCAATAGGAATAGTTTGCAATTTAAAGATATGCTTTAACCGTATCAAGAGGTTGGTAATCATCCCAGTTCATTGTTCCATTTGTATCCTGACGATGATACGCTGAAAATTGTCGTTGTTCTTCTATAATTCTAAAAAATTTAAAGGCATGCTATTAATAATTCTTTGCAGCTGAAAAACCCAAAACACGACGAGATGTAGCGACCTTTAAGACTAAATTCTCACTTTTCAACATCCTCAATCATAATATGGAAAGAAATTCCTTGTTCCCGAAGAAAGTTTTTCAGAGTATACAAATCTTGTGGGGAGACCATGATATCAGCGCTAGCTTTTGGTCTAGCTTCTGCCCAAAAGTCATATTTCCCTTCTTCTTCAAGTTTTCGAAGAGTTTCCAATTGATCATCATTTGATGGGGTTGTTCGAATGACGCTGTACCTATATTTAGTGAAATAATATATAATTTTATTTAATATTGTGATTTCAGTGTAGGTATTCCATATGAGAAAATTAATATTCCAAGAATTGCTAGAATTACTACTAAAGAACAAGATTCTCAGAATTACCCATCGAAATGTCTTAAGGCTTCGCTGGTCACTTCAGAAATTGCAACAATGCAGACAAACAGCGCTATTATTATTTTGTTCTTCATTTTTGCAAGAAGCAGGCCAAATTCAGATGAATTAGTAAATCAATTCAGACTATAATAATATTACTTTCAATCTTGCAATGCAATAGTTTTGTTTTAATGCGAATTAAAAGTAAGTATAAAGTTTTTCAATTCAATTAGCCTCGACCTCGATTCAATAAAATAATGACCTTATCAATCATAAATAAATACCGTTATCAGACCTAGTCTTCACTTCAATTCAGTCTTTTATGATGGATGTAATCTCCTCTCCTGTGATGAATCGATCAGTTATGGGAATTCCCTTCATTTTCTGTTGATAAATACACATCGCTAAATCCTTGATGGTACTTCAGCAGAGTTAACGGACATAAATGTAAATAGTAACAATTAAATCAATACAATTTTTTCCCAAACTTTAATAGAAAACGTTTTCAAAGTTTTTATTGCATGCCAAAGTCATATAATTTTAAGTATCCAAAATATATGCTCACGAATATCTTCATCCTTAAAATCAATATCGTGATTTCCAATGGGAAATGAAAGACCTAGGAAAAATGGAAAACAAAAAGGTGAAGTAGGTAGGAAAATGGGAATTAGAAAAATGCCATGCCAAAATCCGCAAGATGGCGAAACCTAAGTACTTCCCACTATTTCCCCACTTTCCATTTCCCAGTGTCCTACAAAACTGAATGGGAAAATGGGAATGAAATTATAACTAAAAATATTTTATTTTTAAGTCACATTATTTCCAAATATTTGGGATTTATTTCCTCCAAAACGAAAACTATAATACTATATAATAACGAAACAGTTTTTGGGATAAAATTTCAGTGATTTTAAGATAAAACGATACGAAATGGTTTTTTGGATGTAAAGAAAAGTATCAATAAAGAAATGACTTTTAGCGAGTAAAAGCATTATTATAAGAATCCTGATTTTGGTGATGATAATGCATATTAAAGCTATTCTCATTTTTAGAACATTGCAATTTATTCCCAATGCAAATAATTACAGAGAAAGGTTTAGTTAGTTGCAGCAGCTATATGTTTGACGACCACTTGAAACCCTGTCCACGTTTCAGTTGCAGTCGGAATAATTTGGTCTACTGGTAATAAAAATCCATATCTGCCTGTATCTCTCAGTTCAGCTGTGTACGTGAATTTAATTCTAGAAGCGCCATAAGCCCAATCTTGGCTGGACCCGTCGGTTCCATCTGAAAAAAATTTATATAATTTGAAAAGGATGAGCAATTAGATATTAAAAATCGTCAAATAGTAGCTTACAAATGGTAATAGCAGAACTTCCAGTCGTGTACCGCGTTCCGTACAGAGCGGAAATATTTCCAGCAACATAGTCGGACACGAGTTTCTGGTCAAAAATAGTCAGTTTAAAATATTTTACAAATCCCAATTGTTAATTGTATATCAGATTTCTCGAAAAGTGGTAGTAGATCATAGTTAAAAATTATTTTTGAAGGACTAATCACTTTGCCTAGTTGTCGTTTAAAATTGATATGATACTATTTATAGTTTTTTAGATTTAGTACCAATTCAGGGTAGTCGACAGGTAGATTTTCCGTGTATCCCCACGGGCACATGAAATACTGCAACAAACCAATGAAATCTTGCAATCAAGAACTATAAAGGCTATAAAATTATTTGCATGATAATTCTAAATTCTACTAGGAATTGATACACACATACCTGTCCATAGCTGTGAACCGTGATGTAAGACTGCCAATTGACATCCGAATTTCTTAAGAAAAAGTCTCGGATAGCAGCCGCCTCAGGCTCAGAAAATGGAGTAGGTCCACGGTATGTTTCAGAACTTGGGGTTCCGCTGGAGCAACCAGAGCAACTGTTCCACTGGTAATCAAAATTTCTGTTGGCATCAACTCCGAAAGAATTTCCGTTCACACTACGCGTCTTCCGCCACATTCGGTTGTTGCTGAAGGTGAATGCATAACCGTCCACATTGATTATTGGCAAAACGTAGAAATCGACTACACTCGAAAAAAAAACAGAAAATCATTCAATTTGTTCCAAAAGCAATATTTTCCTCGGATTGGGAGATTTTTGGAAAAGTGTTTGGAAATATATTGATTTCGTTTTTACCTGCATTTAAAATATCCGTGTAATTAGCTGAGTTAACTGTTAGTTCATTAATGATGTAGGTGACAGTGGCTGCAGATATCCATTCACGTGCATGTATTGCTGCGTAAATTAAGATTGGACTTAAATAATCGGAATAAAAGGGGAATTACGATTTTTTTTACAATAACCAAAATTTCTTCATTTTGTACTTACTGCCATCGAGAAAAAGAGCCGGTTTCCCAGATCCACCAGTAGAGATTTTGATTAAACGAATTGGTCTGCCCTGAGTACTATTACCGATGATTTGCACTGTAGCAAGATTAGGATATTGCTGAGGTAGGCTATCAAGCCAACTGTTTATCTGTGAGCGATATGAAATACAATTAAATAGAAATTAAGGATTGATTGGGATTTGGGATATATTTTGTAAAATCGGGGATAGTGATATTGTTATTAAATTGATTCATATTTCTTACCGCTTCCAAAGTCTGATAATTGTCCCAGTCCATAATTCCCGATCGTGGACGTAGGAGATCTTCATGTTGGCCTCTGACAATTCTATGTTGAACAATTGATTACATTTTTTTAATTTAAACTAATAAAGCGTCATAATAATAATATTTTCGAGTCTTCATAAATATATTGTCAGACACGTTGGTTAGTTTGTTCAGAAGCTGATCGACACTGGCACAAAATTTTATTGATTTTTATGAGATAAGAAAACGAATACAAGTTTAAAATTTTTGAGTAATAATAGTAGAATAGTATACACCTTCATAATGGCATAATAATTGAAGTTTCAGAGATCTGGAAATCAATGCAAGATAAGATTTAGATAAAGCAAAAAGCTTACTCTCCGACATTATCCAACATGACGCTGTAAGAAATTTCATTTTCTTCAAGCAGTCGGCGAATTGCAGGAAGTCTTCCCGGGGGCACCATAACGTCCGTATTTCCTCCTAAAGCTGGTACCGTCCAGAAATC
Source organism: Tomocerus maximus (assembly GCA_019776445.1). Classification (NCBI taxonomy): domain Eukaryota; kingdom Metazoa; phylum Arthropoda; class Collembola; order Entomobryomorpha; family Tomoceridae; genus Tomocerus; species Tomocerus maximus. The sequence goes on along the minus strand of JABASH010005314.1, from coordinate 3,072 downwards.
CAGAGAGTTGTCATTTTCATAAAGATCCCCCAAGATAGCAAATCCTTTTTGGGAAGACGCTCTTGTCCTTAGAACCTGGTAGCTACCAATCAACTCGAATAAATATTGGCTTAAATACTTAAGATGTTCATGCTAGTACTATAACAAGTCTTAACTTATAAGTGTAAAATACATGTAACACTATTAACAATCAGTGACACACAAAAGATTACAATACGGTTAAATCGGAATAGTTTATTAAGGTATTTTAATTGCCACTATTAATTGTACATTTATGTCTTTATACTTAAATGTAGTAACGAAATAATTATGTGAATGTTATTAAAATTGTACCCATCAAAGTTTTTGTAAACTTGGCTATTGGCAGCAGAGCAAACAACTAAAGCCGAAATTACCAGCAGCACTTTCATTATGAATTACAATTTATCCAATTCCCTAAAATGAAAAAGATTCCTACTCACTCCTCTAAAATACAGTGAATCGTAAGAGATCTTTGTTACTAAGCTTTATACTATTCTGTTCACAAACAGCTGAATTATATAAAGTTTTTGCATGCAAAGCGTGCGAAAAATAAGGCTAGGTAATAATCGTGTATAATCCTATTTATCGATGTGCATAATATTATACAAACTTTTTAGTATACACGAATGCTAATAATATTAATGTGCATGGTTAATCATTCATTTTGATAACTTTCCATCATTAAACCTCTTCCACAAGTACTGATCACGCGGGGAAATAAAAATTCACATTTATGCATATCTCTCTACCTTTGCTTGCCTGCCTGTGAGATATCGATACAGTAATTGACACCCATGCAATTACAATTGAATCGAATTATTTGTTTATATTTTATGTGTAAGTATGTATTAGTTTTTGTACATGATTTGTAAATCAAGATCTAATTAGCTACATGATGACCCTATCATGGTGGAGGGACATGTACTAATTATAACCTGAAATATTGGGAATTATATATTCAGTATTTCGTATATTCGTGTATATTTATTCGTAGCATTTTTTGTTAGCATTGAACCTGAGATTACCTATAGTGGTTATTAGTTATATAAGTTTTGCAATTTGTGCGCATTTTTTGGAATTTTGGTGGCCAGCCAGCAGATTTGGGAACAAAAGAACAAAGCGATCGATGAACGAACTGAATATTTTGAATATAAAGAGATTAAACAGTCAAAGTGCCATAATCAATCAATTAGATAGAAGATATTATGGATTAATTATTTTTCGTACTTGATTTTATTAAGGCATACAAGATACGGAGATTGACAGGTTTATATAAATAAAATCACATGCCTAAACCACGTCAAAGGAAATGATAGGGAAACCCCAAACGTCGAGTCGGAGTCGCATCAAGGTCCTTTTACTATAACTCGAACTCCCAATCAATATGATATTGATAAATACATGATACATTACCAGTCATTTGAAAAACACAGATTAAAATAAAACGGTAAATCATGAAGTTATAGACGTTTGTAAAACAGGTTTATTGAAAAAATTGAAACGCTGTAGCATGTCATATAGCGTTTGATAAAAATGCATCTTATGAAGAAGTCTCATTTCTGGTTTTAGGATTCAGTCTCGAACGAGTCCTCACTCAACTCAAGCAAACCACGAAGAACAAAGACTTGAACAAGATATTATAGGAAGTATCTTGGTATCTATTAATACCCGAGAGATACTAATGGAATGACGACAGACGTAGAAGGAAGGAGTTACCTGGTTGCAAAAGAGAATTAAATTGTCATAAGAATAGAACATAATCCTCTCTATATACGTAGTAGTAGCAATCCATGTAACTTCTCTCATCTCCTCATCTAATCTAATTTAAGTGAAACGCAAGAATAGTCCGCAAGGTCAGCTGTATACTTCATCTTCACTTCCACTAAAAGATCCTCTATCCATATCGAATATGTATTGTCATAAACAACTACTTGCATATAATACGGTTACAAGATGGATTAATCTTCATTCCAAGCTGTGAAGTGAAGATAATGAAGAATCTCTACTACAAAACACGAATTACTTTTTAACAACCGAAGTAGACATTTTAAATGGCCATTATCTATTACATGCATAGGTACATATCTATAACGGGTCTCATTATACATAGCCTCATTAACTAACTGTTGTATTGTATAGTATCAATTGAGTGAGATGTACTTGCCAAAATAAAAGTCTAGCCCAAAACCCAACAGCAACGCTTAAAATTTCAAAGTCGTCTGTTGCCTTTTATACTGTTGCCAAAGATTATGAATTTTTACATTACAATTAGAAACATGACAACTTAAAAAATAACCATACCAAACTTAATATTATTTCCAATCTCAAATTGTAGACGATACATCATTCAAATCATTGCTTTGCTTCAGTCATAATATATCCCCACGAGCATAACAATTTCCCAGGGCCGGGGATATTTCAGTGCATATTTTAAATACTAAATAATATTAATATTAACAAAATCGGAGATTCATAGTTTCTGCCTGCTACGCTAGTTTAATAAAGTTTCTGAGTTTCGAGTGGGTAAATGAAATCACATTTCCCAGTGGGAAAAATGGGAAATACGAACAAAACCCGCATGACTCCCCACTTTTTCTTATAACATTTCGCTGTCCAACAAAAGTGGCTGGGGAACTTTCTTACTTATTTCAATGTCCGGCTTATGTCACTTGAATGTCTCTTGCTATTCACGACGATAACTGATGTGATGATGACTGTTAGTACAAAATGCATTTTTTTTACAAATAAATAGAATTTAGAATTTGTAACTCGGAACATTTATTGGTAACCCATTCGTTCTGTAGATTCAAGCGTGTGGACGTATTTGAAACTTGGGCCAAGGGATTCCATTTACATAGATGTAGACATGTAGTACATATAATAACATTAGTTTCATCACTCCTATTTAAATGAGTGATGGTGTAAGTTATGTTGGGTTTATGTACTTAATGTTGTGGTGGAGCGTGTGTGTGTATGTGTGAGTAATGCGAGGATTTGTCTGTTTGCCAAATCATTACTTGATAGAGCATTGTCGCGTATCGTGGTTGGTGT
>JABASH010005313.1:0-12324 GCA_019776445.1 Tomocerus maximus | reverse complement strand
TATACTTATAGTTATTTTTTTAAATTGAATACATCTTATAATTACTTGCGAAAAATTTGCATTTTCGGTACCTACAGTAGGGTATAATGAGTTCAGGAACTCATCTTTGCTTGACAGGAATTTCGTCCTTGCCTGTTAGGAAGTACCCATAAGGAAGTATGAAGTAAGTTATCATGACGCAACGTTTACCTTAGCAGTATGGTTTATTAAAGATAACATTAATCTTTGTGGCTCTGTCGACCTTTGCTGAATTTCGTTTTGGTTCATTGACGGCTTACGCCTCGTTATGATCCCTACTTTACTCTTTACAGTCATCATTAAGCCCTAGTGGGAGACAGAGGCAGAAGTTCAGAAGGCTAATTCTGTGTATCACGTTCATTTTCAGTCAAATGCCACATAATGGATGTCATTTAAAGTTACTATAAAATAGTTTACACGCTTTCTAAAATTTGATGGAACAAGTGGTACCGTATTACACAGATTAAGCACAATGTTATGAAGGTTACCCAAAAACTAGTAAATGCTATAAATAGATATAAATTTTTATGAAACTATAATTGTTAAATGTTGAAATTATATTTATAAGGAATACAAAATCCCATTGATCCATAAAATTAACTTTAGAAAACTTGAATAGACGAGAGAAAGAGTGCGTGAAGTAAAAAATGATTGTTAATAAATGCCCTAAAGCATTTCAGGAATTTACAATTCTAATAAAAACGGCACATTAAGGGAAAACTGAAATCGTGTGCGCTTTTATGGATATTATTTACTATAATTATGTACATGTTTCAATTCTTACGTAGTAAACAATCAGTTAGAAAGGTATTTAGTAAATAATTGCAGTAATAAAAATGAAGAATGCGTTGCTATATGGTATAGTTGGTATAGTAGAGTTCCGAAATGACAGTTCATCGAATGAAATCAAATATTTAATGGAAATATTTTCTCAATTAGTCGGCCCAGCATCCTTGACCATTCCTATCCTTAAGGGCGGACACCCCTCGGTCGAGGTATCTAGCCGAACTTGCTATGAACTCGATCAATTTACATAGGGTTAAATACAACAAAATTCAAAATTTATTTTTTTATCAAAGTTGTCATAACTAAAAAACGGTTACACTGAAAAATACCTAGTTTTGCCCAAAGGTTCATCCCATGTCCAGCTCGGACCTAAGTTGCCGACTTTCCCACAATTAATTTTATTTGCCCTGTCATTCATGTCTAAAGACGTCCCGCCAAAAAATGAAATATCTTTTATTTTAAACCTCTCGTGTGACCTTTGCAGGTAAAAATTGTACAATGTCAGCAACTTAGGTCCGAGCAGGATAGTATATCTTCATTTTAAGGCCCCGTACGTCGAGATTGGCCCAAAACTGGGTGAGTTATGACGACTTTATTGGTGTGGGAAAACACATGGAAAAGCGACCAATACCTACCCACCTTAAATGATAGTCGCGTACATTGTGTTCATGTTACTATAGTAAATTCGGAGCATAAATTTCATTTTGTCTATTTATTATCCGAGCGTACTATATATACTTACATTCAATACAGGGTACGTAGAAAGTGGCACTTCAAATAGATTTCCCTGTGTAAATGAGATTGCTCTTTTGAAGCGTACACACACAACTTCCACATGCAATATCATGGAATAGTGAAAGCTATGACTCCCAAGTGCACTTGTGAAAGTTTTATATGGAGTTTAGGTTGACATGGTGAAAGTCATATGAAGCAATACTTTTACACAGGTACCCTGTACTATACTATTAGGTATGCATAAATTAATCCTCTCTATCTGCACAAAACAATTCGCAGCTTCGCATCTATTAATGCCGATCCGATGCTAACTTTCCATTTATCATCCTAAGCCATAATAATAGTCGATTACTTTGGTTTTACTTTAATACTATTACCTTCGTATTATCTCGTCGTGAGTAGGTAATTACTACTCAAAAGGTTTTGCTAATTAATTTGGTAATTAATACTCATAATTATTGGTTAATTAATACTCAAATAGCTTTTTAAATTTTAAGTAGCCAGAGACAGTATTCAATGCTTTAGTCTTAGTCTATGCCATTTATTTTGAAAACAAAACCAAATTAAGCCCTTTTATTATACAGCAAAGGCTTAAGAGCGTTATCACTACTCTTTATGGCTATTTAATATGTAATACAGAAAATATTGAGTTAATTTATTCTTGTTGTTTTGAAGCCACTTGACTAGCGGTGACTGAATGTTATTGCAATGAATGACATATGAGAAAATGCGACATATATAGGTTTGATTGGTTTTTTAGTTTCAGACTATTATTCCTTTATTTGCATTATGATAATGGTAAATGTAATATTTGGTATTAAGCATGAGTATATCCTTATTGTCTATACAATTTATAAAGAAGTATACAATGGTAAAGTAATATTATAATTTATAGTAATACAATTATACGGTAACAGAATGTATTTGTTGATAAATTTAGTATTCTAAGAGTCACCTACTACTTACAATTTGGTGGTGGTGTAGTTACAGCATTGGTTTTATAGAAAAAATATTACTTTTATGAAAGAAACACAAATTGGGATCAGTTTACATAAATATACATCACTATCACTTAGTTTGCCATTACAAATTCGAAACTATCATCGAATATAAATCAAAAACGTGGTTACCTTTAGCAGTATCTTAACTACTTCACTATAGTATTACACTAATAGTAGTTTTTCCCATGTCATTTAATTTGAAGCAGTGAACACGTATTTGAATGCGCAGTTTCTGATTTCCGCCAGCCTTGCTAGAAAGCCATAATTATTTTGTCTGACCTCTCCGTCTGTAAATGCAACTTTACAATACCTAAATCATCTGCGAAATTTGCAAGATTTCAGACTTGTGAAATACATGAACCTACTCCATGATTACTTTAGTTTTCGTATAACTTTCTAGCAAACATTAACTTTACTTATTGTATGCACAGCAGCCTATGGTACATATTATTAGGAATGGTTTCGCATAAAAATCTCCAAGCCCTTTCGCATATTACCCTCAAAATAATTGCATGCAAAATTTTGATTGATTACATTGCTTACTATTCTCCAAAGCTAATATTCAGAAGAGTAACGAAAGTAAATTACAATTCATCATCACATTATAACTACAAAGTAATCTTTGTAACGACTTTTATTTTTAATAAAAGTTACCAGCATCTACCAAAGTACATTTGCATATCATATCAGGAAAATCCGTAGCTGATGTTTAAATTAGGTACTTTATTTTCCAAAGGAAATGGAGATTCTTATGCAATGTTATGAGTGCGCTTAAAACATTAGGTACTTGGTAACTAGATTAAACTAGATTTCATTGTGTATTCAGTGTTCACCATGTGCTGATATATCGCCCACTATGTAAGTATAACTAGTATCATTTTCAAAGATAATTAGGTTAATATCGTCCAATGTGAGGGAAAGCTAGAGAGTCTCTAACCTACACACCACAACACCTGAAAGGCCTACGAGAATATGTACTTATTTCTGCAACTTGCATTAAATGGTCTTTTTTGTCCATTGCTACAACAAAGTAGCTATTTTCTTCTATTATAATATATCTGTATTTGTACACGACCTCATTCTTCCGTCGTTCAACTAAAAATCGAATGTAAAACTATGATGCGTATAAAAACCCGTGCTTATTATTATTTATAGTTAACTGTAAGTAAATAGTAAAATGACACTCTATGTAAACGAATAACGTCCGAGCATTTCTCCTCGTGTGTTTGAGCTATTGAGAGCGTTTTCTAGGGGCTATGAGAAATATTTATAATTTATACGTATCTTTGGTAGCTTATAGTGAATTGCTCATCCACATAAACAGGAAACCCGAGCAGGTGTCCACAGATAAAATATTTCGTTGAAAATATCTACTGCTTAAGTTTTATTACAAGCCCCGGGAATCGAATATAATTCATCGCTTAATCAAGTTGTCAAATTTCCTAGGAGCATCTGCTACATACAAGGTTGGTATTCACCGTTATAATAACTATCGACTGAAAATTACAGGTGTATGCATTTAATATGCCGCACCAGATATTTTCCTTGACACTGCACACTAATAAATTAAAAATGTGTACAAATGAAAATGGTACACAATACGAAATACGAACTACAAAGTAAAATCCTAATATTATAATATTTCTGACTTGGTTTGATCGCATTGAAATAATAAATAGTATATTGTTTCTTTGGTAGTAAGTATGTATATGTAGCTAATATCATCAGTTTTCTAGACTAAATACGGGATAAAGTTTTCCACGTACTAATTTTCATACTGTTTTGTTCTGAGTCTGGAATGGAAACGTGCAAAGAATTCTGGATAATACTGGGGAAATTAATAAAGCAAAAAGCTATAGCTCTAAGATTTGGGTTTTACATTTCTTTTTCTTTTCCACGAGGATAGGAGATTCGGTCGTTTCTTTCTTTAAAGGCTCTCCTCTTGGTTGTTTGAAAGTATCCCTTATTTTCCTTGGATCAAGGTAATTGGCTCCTAGATTTTGCATTCCCCTGGCTAATTTCCCAAGTGGAACTAAAACTAAATCTTTCTTTTGGGATCCAGGCTGCTGATATGGGTTATCTCTTAGAGCACTCTCACTGTGCGATCCTTTCATATTGACTAAAGAGCCGAAAATGTCCTGATCGGACGTGGACCTATTTTCATTTTTGATAATGGGAGCCAGGTTACGAAGTCTTAGGCCTAATCCTCCATGCCCAATGCTGGGGCCAACTAGAGAAATGACTGAAGTATTATTAGTCATGGCATTCACGTCTTCCGAAGAACGACTAATCCTCTTTGCAACAGAGATTGAGCCGGGAACCAGGTTCTTCCCGAGAAATGTGCCGTCCAGGGCTTTTATATTTACTGTCGGCTCTTCCGTGATTGTGATCTCTGGAGTCACGGATCTAGGCAGTGAATAAGAAAGTGCTCCAGATAGCCCTAAAGAATTGGCTGGCAAAGAGTGACGGTGTCGCTGCAGAATACTATTATTGGAATGTATCAACGATGCAATACTTGAATGATTCGAGGTGGGAGTAGGAGTTTCTTGGGGCTGAGACAGAGTATCTGAGAGAGGAGTGAGTGGCGAGGTGCCGTGAATGTCTTTGTCGTCGATATCTAACATGAGTTCTGAAGCAGTGGACAGCAAAAGACTAGAGATTGGTCTGCGCTGAGGCAAGACGATAATACCGCAACTAGGTAGGACTAGATCCTTAACAGGAATTGTTAAACTATTGGAATGACCTTCGACTGGTGTCGTCGCAGTTATGCCTAAGTTGTAGGGGTAGCCGATGACAAAATGCTGGGCACTCTGCAATTGCAAGGGAGATCCACCCACTTTTGAGACGCCCTTTTTGTCTTCATACACAACTTGTTCCTGCATAATTAATTCATGATAGACTTTCGATTCATAAAAACATTCATTGCAAGCTACATCAAATTAGTATTAACAGTCAATGCCAACGGAAACAACGGGGATGCATTATTTACTTTTCAATGACAAGGTCACAAAGGAGCATTGCATGCGATTTAAAATGAATACAAAACAATTTATTGCTATGTGGATAATGCAAGGCAAGCATAAATAAATAAATTAATGACTAATACTTCAGGCATCACAGACAGTTTGGAGTAATTTGTAATTTATACCTTCTTGACATCGGACACGTCAGAGGGAGAATTACTCGGCTTGATAGAATTGCTGGCTGACGCCTTATCCACGACTGAGGATCCAGGCCGACGAAAAGAGAACTTTGGAGTGAATGATGATAATGATGCCACTGGGTTTTCTGTCACAAAAAATATAAAACGCTTTATGAATTGGATACCATAATTTAACAGGACAATCAAAAATAAATCTTTACTTTTAGAAATAAATCTTTACTTTTAATAGGTTGATCGCCATCCTGAACTCCTTGGTGATTTGTTTGGGTAGAGCTGAAGTATCTATTAACAAAAGAAGACGCCATGGCAGGAATTCCAGATCTACTAGGTTCCTTTACTGGAAGAGCTGTAAGTAAAACCTTTATCTCTTTCCCCTGGGCTTGAACGGCTATTTTTATTGCTTCCGCAATCATTTTTAATGCCTCTGAAATCAAATATTGATATATATACTTAACAATTTATAACTACATTTTTAACATTCGGTACAAATATTCCAACCTAGCATTTCTTCTGGGTGTTGTATGTTCACAGCAACATTGTTAAAAAATCTAATGTTAGAAGAGCGAAACTGGTGATATTGAATGTCACCACTGAATCGGTAATTTATCCGCAAGTGTGGAACAGCTGCAGCGTGAGCTGCATGCTGATCGTGCTGAAAAAATCTGAGAAAATTTGAAGGCTGAGCCAGTGGCTCGAATCCCAATTCGATTGATTCAATGCACAGAAGTCCAACTTTTTGAGTGTCTGTGATGGCGTCCATTGTGCAATCGTATCTGCAGAATATCAAAAAAAACATACCATAAGCTTTGAATTGTTAATTTATTCCATATCCGTGAAGTTACTAACTCGGTCACGTAGTATCTTCTTTCCGTTAAAATAAAAATTGTGTCGATGTCCATCGTATCAGGCTCATTCATTCTACATGTAAAAATACAGATTTAATTGCATACAATATAGAAAATTGGAGAAATTCTTAACAGGGTTTAATTAAAAACAATAAAAATACCTGCCATTGATGAGACCCCAAGACCCTAAAATTACGTCATTACTTGGAACGACACGTTTTTTAACATCTTCAATCACCATTTTAATTTGTTCGGTCGTGTTTTCTTTTTCTTCGTGCGGTTTTTCCGATGCAAAGTCAGCTTCGGTAATATGCTGACGTATTCCTATATTATATAAGGATAAGATATACTATATAAGATATAGGTTATTAATCACAAACACTTCACTGGCTGCAAATAATTTGAGATGGCATTTACTTACCTAACATAAGTTCTATAACAGCTAGTCGACTGGCGTCTTTGAAACGATTTAAGTAGTACCTGAATTAGAATTAGAAAATTTATTTTTGAAACAGTAAAACTATATTACATAACTATTGTAAAGATCGCAACCTATTCGCAGAGTTCATTCCATCCTTCATTACGCCTGTGATCTTTCGTTCTCCAGTTCTCGTGTAATCCCCCTATATCACCATATATAATACAAAATCAATATCTTCTTCACAAATCAGTTGTGCGTGACTTGGTTTTTGAGACATAGTTTGCTTTTCTACTTTTTTGTATTGTGCTGAATGTGAAAGTCAATAAAAAGATGGAATTCTTTATAAGCCATTTGAAGTTGGAAAATAATTGCAAAGTAATTTTAGAAACTATTTAAAAACAGTATTAAGTAATACTAATATGTAGCATTAAAAAAACTTTTTGTGGGTTAAACTGAGACAACTTTTCTATTTCATAGTTGTGTAATTACAGCACATCTTTTTCTAGTCACTATGTCTACTTAGCAATGTTTTTCAAAATCTAAGTCCTAGTTAAAGTGACTAAGGTGTAGGCATAGATGCTATAAATTCATATTCTCAAACTACCTTTAAAGCATTAGTTCCAGCGTACTGCTTACTAATAGTGTCACCGTTATTAGCCCATAGAGTTTGAAGAATGACTTTGACGTTTTCAGGCAAACCTATTTCTGGAGCGACGAGTCCTAGTTTTCTTAATTGAGCACATAGCATGTGTTTGGCCAGATGTGTCTACATATATGGCGGAGTATTGATTAAGCAAAAAAATTGGAATTGCACATACGGGACCAACATTGCAATAATTAATTCATTGATGTATTGACAAACCTGAACAACATTTGTGCGATCTAAACAATCGATGCAGTTTACTCGACACACTCCATTTTGCGTTAGAACAGTTCCGTAGGAGTCGACCCAGCAATAATTTAAGGATTTAATTGGATCTTGCATTTTGTCAATTAGCAACGATACATTTTCAAACTTCATTCCGCGGCTGTAAGTAAACAAAAATGTTTTAACACAAAAGTTTTTTGATGGGATGTAGAGTAAGCAGTAATATTTAATATTAGAACGGACCAAGATTCATGAAAGTCGAAGGTTATATAAACGAGATCTGGAGAATCGTGGCGTATAATATTATCCAAGAAGGCATCACCGAGAACTTTTTCCTTTCCCGTCTTTTCAACTAGATTGACTATAATTACAGGACCATATATTGAGCGCTCTTCTTCAAAGTGTGTTCTGAAGGCCTCGTAGTTTTCCTCTTCACCTACATGGAAGAAGATAATAAATATGTTAATGTAGTTGCAACTAGAGACATAAAGTTTCTCTATAGCAGAGAATCATTTTGATTGAGTAGTTCTAGTAAAAATGGGATATGGTGGGAAGCCAAAGAATATTTCCGAGAAATATGTAAGTAGGACGATGTAAGTGGTATAATTATTGAATAATTTAGGTCATGTTTTTTAATTAAAGGTCCAAGATGCAAGGAATAAAGGAGAGTCAGGAAATCTAGACAAAGAACATCCGTAACGTACTCCTTTCAAGTCGAGGTGGAGGTCGGTAACGAAATCCTGGCTGACTCCAAAAGACTGGAATTGATCCTCTTGTTTGAACGAATGATATCATATGCCCTTTGAAAACTAGGATTTGCTCTGTCTCTACGTAATTGGCTACTTTTCCGTTTTCATCCACACCTCGTCGTAAGTAGCGAGTCCCAGCTCTGAATCTACTTCTCCGAGAAATGACGCACAGCTCGATGTGCCCACGCATCTGGAGGAAAACATGACATGACACGATAATCACAGTTTCAGATGTAACACGTTTTTGTGTGTCCGCAGTGTTCGATCTCAATCGGAGATAATGATTATTCATATTCATACCATGACATCGGGGCGATCTGGTCCAATGTTATCAAATATCGTTTCAATGTCGCATGACTCTATTTGAATGAAGCCCTGCATGACTGGAACCATCCATCGATCAATATCCGCATCCTGGAATTAAAATAAACGTTATACTGCAATTTGTTAAACAATTGAGTGGCACCAATGAGATATACATGCATGCACATCATTTCTCATTCTGTCCTACTAATAATAGGAAGAACGCGGCTATAGAATAAAACTATCATATCGTGACTCGGATGCAATAGAAAGGTTGAAATGTTCAAAAGCCTATGCATAACAATCCGCATATAAATTGAGGCAAAAAGGATTACCTTGGTACTAAGAAGATCCCGCATCATGTAATGATTCCAAAAGAATCTCATGTCAGCGCGTTGCCAAAGTGGAGCTTGAGATTTACTAGGATCTTCTGAAATGAGAACACTCCGCTGCACAGTGTTGGTGATGTCGTACTCAGTCGAGTAGTAGAAAGAGTCTGCTTCCGTAAACATCTTTTGAAACTCGTCCAAAATGCGCTTCTCCACTTTGTCCAGCCTAGCAGAACAATTACCACAATTACGAGGAATACTTAATGAATCTGCTTACATGCAACAAATTATAATTCGCATACTTTTCCAACTTCCTCTGCCCTCCAGGACGTGGTGCCATTCCAGGGGTTTTCACTTTCAGTAAAGGTCTTGGAGAATATGGATCAAACGGAACTATTGAGATTGTAGTGAATGTTGTTGACGGACTTTCACTATCTCGTCTATTTTCATGAGGCAAAATACAGGCTTCTAATTGGATTTCTGACTCGCTCTCCATAGGGATCGTCAAAACCGAAAGGATTTTGTATACTTCATGCCCTTTCAGCAACCCAACAATTGATCGTTGTCGAACGAAAACCAGTCTACGCTCAGCATCTGCAAAAACATCAAACACATTTACTACTACCTCCACTGATAATAATTAACTACCTGGTCGTCACCTGTCAACATCCTGAACATAATATACAGACCATTTTGAAATTACATATTCTATACAGTCAATATTTCAATGAAGTATATCAATAATCTACTCGATATAAATTCTACTTCATTCTGTTTAAAAACTTACTATTGCTGATTTGAAGTGTCCCCAGGAAACCATACACCGCTCCAAGGCAAATAGGATTTAATGACTTGTAACTTGACCCTGTAGAGAAATAAATATTGAATATGGTAACTAACCCACAATCAATGCATTTATTTTTAATTGTAATGTATTAATGAGAATATTGAGTAGGGATTTGTTTACCTATATTAGCAGTGTAAGTCCCGGTTTGACGATTAATCCATAAACTGTGCTCTCCATTACAGAGAATAAAATATATATCTGTCGCCAGCAGCTCCATTCCTAATATTTACGTATATAGTAGTTTACTGAAATTTCGTTGTCATGATGAAAGCACGAGAGTTTTTGTCGATTTTTTGATCCAATTGTTAAATTGTGTAATATATCAAAAAGTTAGTTTGTTCATCTGGCCCGGAAGTCTAGGTACCTAATATAAAAAAATCACGATAAATATCAAACAGTTATGGCATGGCTTTTAGTATGGCTTTACCTTATTCCCATGTCAATATTATCAATGCGTGTTGCGTGCAGGTGAATACAAACACTATAGTAAGTAGATTAGTAACTACTATAATAAACTATGAGCTACTGCGGGTGAATAAATCTCAGATTTAATATTCGTTTACTTAAGCTGTCGTAGTTGTAGGTACTCTAATTAGTTACATGTCACTTTCCGCGTCAGCTACCAATGTTAAAGAATCTGAATTGTATAAATTTAGATATAAATAGACATTAAATTATGTACGCCATGTCACCCAGCTTTCTGAAACTGCAGTTGCCGAGGAACTGTCGGTAACTCCCCTTTCTGTACAGCAGTAGTGAGATCATATTAACTCCATACAAAAGAACTCTATCTGATATGTAATCCAATACAACATCGAATGATGCATATAAATTATGCAATAGATGTACACATAATCAAAAACCCATACCTGTGCAGTTCTGGCTAATGTCTTTGGGTACTTTGGCTATTTCCTTTCGTTGTGCAGACAGAATATATAGATATGACATTGGGATATCATATCACGTATTTTAGATAAATTGCAAAAAATCGTGAATGTAGACAGAAGAAGAGCGTGCATGGAAATGTGTTTCCACTTTGAATAATGCTGTCTTGCATTACTCGGACAAAAGTGAAAACAGAGCAAAAGAAACTATAGATAAGAATGTGTAGGCTCAAATATACATTTATATCTCTTGTCTCAGTTTTATTACATTTCAACATGCACGATTTGTTGCACGTTGCACTCTTAAGAAAATGACCAAATCTCACTTTTTACTAGTTTCGAATTCAAATGTAAAGGTTGATTTTCCTTGGTGGAATATGACACATTGATTTACAATTAAGAATGACAATGAGATTTAGTAATTACACATGCGCATTTCCACTAAACTATTTTTGATTGTCAAATAAAACTGCTTAAAAAATCAAGTATGACCATTTAATTTTTCACGATAAAATGAGAATTTGTCACAGCAGTCCTTCATTCTTCTTATCTTTTTCGTTGTACAATGAGAGGAGACAGAAAAGACGTTTATAGCCTATTTCCTATTTAATGTGACCTACTATACAGCCGTCATAGCCCACCAATGTAATAAGGTACCTCTTATACACTGACGTCAATACGTTTACAAGAAAAGCTAATGAGATTTTAGAGAACAGAGTGCATATTGGATTCGCATCATGAATTTGGATACGTTTTGTTAGATAATAAGCTTAAGGTTATGGTGTTACACTTTCCTATGACTAAATAATATCATAACCATATCATGTCATATAGCTCAATAGTTTCTGTAAACTGGGGAGCAACTTAACTTCTTGGAAGTATTTTTATCGCATTTTTACACATTTAACTGCATAATTAATGACTTAAGTTGTCATAACCTTTTAAGTGTTTAAACCATTAATAAAACAGCATTATGCATACCTTAAATTATATAAAAAAAACGTCAGGAATTATGATTCAAAGAATCTAATTTAATTTACTAACGTTGCCGCAGTACTGGAAATTTAATTTTTGAATTATTTCGACGGCTACAGACAAAACAAAAATCAAGCACATGTATAAGAAAAATTCATCGTCATTTTTGAGCAAAATAAAAATAAACTTTAAAAAATATTCCAGTTTCTAAGTCCTTAAGACATATTATGTATGCATAAGTTAAAATATATAATATTCAGGGTGGATATATATAACAGGTAGCAAAATGTTAATAGGAAACTTTCAGGAAACTATCGAAATATACAATAATAAGAATTATGCATGGTTTAACTTTAAAGTTAACTGAATGAATGAATTTAAAAACACAATACAAGTAATT